>JASAMX010005080.1:0-12287 GCA_030248175.1 Microlaimidae sp. YZB2_3 | reverse complement strand
GTACTTCATCATATTGCTCTATAAATGTAATTTAAAATTTTAACTATTCTAAAAGTTTCAAAAATATGTTCACAGCATAAAATAGCATTTTATAGCTGAATTGGCTCACCTTGGTTTAATCGGAATAAATTGTAAATTAGCATATTTTTAAGCGATTTAAAATACAGAAGTTTTTTCTTCACCTTTTAAAAAATCCATATTTTTTAAAAATTGAGTAGTTTGAAAAATAATTTTTCAAATTAGGCATTGTAATCTGTAGTATTAATCTTATTGTCAGAAATTTTTAAATTTTTTATTGTTGACTCGTCTATTCATTTTTGCAAATCATCAAGATCAGCTGAGCTCATTTTCCTATACATAAAATCAAAAAATTGAGTTTTTTTTCTAAAACTGGATGGAAGTTTTTACAGACCTTCAAAAATTATTTAAACAGTATTCTTAAATTTTTTTTGCCTTTAAATAATACCTTCGTGAGTTGGTAAGGCCAAACCTAAAAAAAAAACAAGTATCAGGCACGAGGCACTAAAAACCTACAGTCTTGTCCAATATTTCAAAAACATTATGTCGAAAATATATTTGGCATGTTGACATGGTCCTACTAAGCGTCAAGCTTTAGTATATTAGTTCTAAACAAATAAAAAATATCAATTTGTTATAAAGCATTTATTTTTACTAAAAAAATTAACCTTTAAAAATATGAATCATGCTAAGAACTCTGCTTCTGTCATTACAATAAACAGTTTGCAATATTTAAACATCTCTGTTTTTAAAGTAAATGTGCCTCCAAGTTTTTGAGAGAGAAACACGTTCAGATTTTAAGGTCACTCAAAATGTCATAAAGTCTTTATCAGTTCACCGTCATATATGTTTGTGAAAATGTATCAAAAGTTAAAAGAATCACTTTTAACCGATTCATATAAAAAGATACCGATTTTTCCATAGATGAAAGGTCTCTTTTTAGCTGACATTAATTGGCTAAAAGTGATTCTATGATTTATCACTCAGTAAAAAATATCACTGAACAATTTCCGTTTGAATGGGAAGGGTTTTGAATATCCTGAAAAAGAAAGAAAATAATGCGTTATTTTCTTTCCAGGGGAGCTTTTAATCTGTCAGCCTGACGGGTTTAGCCCGTTGGGTTCTTGAACGCGTCTACCAGGGAGTGCCACAAAGATTTTTTGTTTGCACAGTCCAAGGAGAACCCTGGGATTGTGGTGGAACGGGTTCAGATGGGGGCTCACCTCTCATCCTCTAACATTTTCAGCCATGGAACACGTTCAATTAGCAGCTGCCTTTTAGCAGGACATCTGTCATTTGTTAAAATTGTTAATAATGTTTATATTTTCTGTGTTTGTTTTTTCAATAAATCTTATATAGCCGTTAATATTTTAAACTGGATAAATTATTTAACGAGTTTATGCATATTCTTTTGATAAAAAGCTAAAGAAACATTTAACCGCTTCTAGAAGTTTTTTCTAACCTTTCATTGGGTTATTGGTTCTGAAACTATTCAAAATATACATGAAGTTAATAAAAATATCATCTTATGCTATTTGTACGAATTTCTTCCAACTTTAGTAAAGAAAACAAAAATGAAAACATTGTAAAGAGCTTTGACACAACATGCTAACATACACATGAATTTCGTTTAGTGGACAGGCCCATCAGGTACATTCTGGTAAACATGCATAATTTACCCCAATAAATTCATATCAATAGAAATAAAAGAAACAAAAAATTAATTACTAAAAATTTCAATGTGTGATACTACCATAATATCAGAAATCATAATGACAATGATTAAAATAAAAAAAAACACCACTTGTATTTTGTTTATATTTTTCTTAATTGGGTAGAGCAGCAGCGGCCCTGGCTTCCCAGCACTTTTTACCCGACCTTGGTCCTGGTCTTTTTAGCAATTTTCTTCCCCAGCCTGGCCTTGGCAATTTGATGTACAATTATGACGATGCAACTTAACTGGGCCCCCTGATGATAGTGAAAATAAGGCTCATGCTGACTCAGTTCTCTGGTAAGGAGAATTGGCCAGCCAGTAAAAGTTAGATGCAGAATAGCCACAAAAAGTCAGCCAAATAAACACATACTTTATGGGAACTTTGCACGTAACACATTTTAAATTAAATAAATTAGTAAATTTAAAGGTCAGTAACCTTTCTGAAAACCAATTCTCAAAAGCCCTTCCTCTTGAATCATCCATCTTCAGATTTAAAATTATTTGCTAAAACCTGCAATTTCTTCTCCTGCACAAATTCAATTTTTGCCAAACATTACATATTAATCACTTATAAAACACTAGTCACATGGAATTTAATCATTACTTTTTAATTTTCTTTGTTATAGTTAAGGCTAAAACTAACTATATTAAACTCATCTTTATAGCAGAAGCCCAAAGTATCCTTTTATATTACTGTCATGCCAAACATTATATACAGACACACAAGTCCATTAAGTGTTAATTATTACCCTACTTGATACCTACTGTTAACAAAAAGAGTAAAGTACACTCATATTTTTAATTTTCAGGTGCTAGATCTTTTCTGTATAACGACCTGTTAATAAAGATTTTTGATGATGATAAATAAATGCCTTTGATTTCTTCTATTTATTGATTAAAAATCATCATTGACTGTAAAATTTGCAAAATTCAAGATAATCTCTAAATTAAATTGATTCTTCATATTTCTTTCATTAAAAAAATAGAAGAAAATTAGTTTATTCAACCCAGGTGTAAACTGGTTAACTTTATGAAATGAGCAACCTATGGAAGATTTTATTTTATTTTTTATTTATTATTAGTACATCCATTTTCTCAAACAAACAGATATTAAGATACATAGTGTTAAAAAAAAAATAATGAAAAATGGATCTAGGTACATAATACTAATGAACAGCTAGCAGGTAATCAAATAAACCTATAAATGTACAGCATAAAAGTAAAAAATTAAAATGATTTGAAAAATAGTTTTAGAGTTTAAAATTGAATTTTAAAGTCTTTGGTATGGCTTTTGTAGCACGAAGATGTATTGAATATGAGGAAACTATCTTAAATGTCCAAAATAATAGGATTTCAGCATTAATTATCAACAAAAGAAACTAGTTCATTTTTAAAATGTTTGCAATGTGATAAATTTCTAGTCCTAGTTCTTGTAGACCATCCTGATTTCTGTAAATAATAGTGTTGCTGTGAACCCATAAAATTCCTTATGCACATCTCACCTGTAAAAGTGTTGAAAATGAACTCAAAAGGTGGAAATCAAAAAAAACACATCTAAGGAGGGCACATTTTTTAAACCGTTAAACATTTAATTGAACTAGTTATTTAGTAATAAAAAATATGAACTTACTAAAGGCGGATCTGGTACGAAAATTTGAGACAAAAATAAAAACAAAATTTGCATAAATACGATAATTATTATTGCAGAAATTAAGCGATCAAGTTTTTTATTTTTAAAGATCCAATTGATTTTGAAGAAACAATATCAAAGATTAATTGTTCGCGGCAGATAAGATTTTTTGTGAGTAAAAAAATGTTTGGCTATCTGCATATTAACGATATTCGTTCAGTTACGTATATATTGCTGAGTAAATCTCTGGCCCAGGGGCCTATTTCATAAAAATTGCTTGTAATTAATTTACAGCTGTAAATTAATAAACGCATATTTTTCTTTTTGTATTTTTAATTAAAAGTATATTAATAAAATTACGTTTAGAAGTTAAAAAATTACATGTCTGTAAATTCCGTAAATTCCACAGTTACGTACGTATTGTTTTAATTAATAAAATAAGAAGAAATGAAATGCGTTTATTAATTTACGATTACAGAATTCTTTATGAAATAGGCCCCAGGGCCAGAACATTATCTTATTTTTATTATGATCATAATATTATAATTTTTATTATAATATGAAAGGAGTAAATGGCTCCGTGAAATATGGTAGTTTGATTTGTGGAAAGTTCTCCGTTAAACGCGCGCCAAACTAAAACAGCCGCATAAAATAAATATACGCGGAACTTTGTGGATTTTGGTGTTTTGAACAAAAATTTCGACTTGTGTCCTGTAAACACACAATTAAAAAACTTATAAGTGGACCGCCTCTCAGTGTCAAAAAATATAGATATTTTCAAACATTAGTTATTTATTTTATTTCGCGATAATTTGTATTGAAAAGAAAAAACATCTATTTATTTATGAAAGTATCTATTTTTATAATAAGCCGTTTTTTAAGGGGCGCCATAATTAGACCCTAGTTGGGACTTTTACTCATCCCAAATAAAATCACACACATTAAAACCAAAGCTCTAATTAGTGTACTCAATTAAAGCTTCTAATCGGTGGGTTGCTTCCTTCTTATACTGTGTGCTCTGTTGATTTCGTTAATCCACGAATAAAATCGACTTTAATCGACCAAAGTCACATAAGAGATATTCAGGTGTGGAAAGTGCATTTACAACTGTCGAATCACCTTAATTTTGTTGGAAAACCGCGCAAAAACTACTAAACGTACTTTTACTGAACTGAACATCATACGAAACGGCCAATCAGCTGGGCGCGAACTATAGCCATGCAAATTAAACCATATCGTATGGAAATCGTTCCTTATGTGACTTTGATCGATTAATAATTTTTAGGCTTATTGGAATTTGGTGTAAACACAGTACATTTATCTGCTGGATACTCCATGATACTTCAAAATGGTGCTCTTTTTTTGATGTTCGTTAACACCTTGATGCTTATTTGCATGTTTGGAGATAGCCGCCGAGGAAACACGACGGACAATATAGCTGACTTAATTTCATTTGTTCTATAGATTCATTCTCTGAATACAATCGAGAAAAAAACAATACTACAAAAATAAAATGTAAAAAAATGAATAAAGTATGTTTGGCTATTTTGCATAGTATTTAGCATTGTTATGTTTTAAAACGTAAAAAATAAATCAGGGAAGAGCGCGGAGCGCTCTTTCCCTTATATTAAATAGGTTAAGTCACTGCGCGGTTAACCGTTGTTGATGGCGTCATCGAAATCAACAAAACCTTTAATAGTTTTTTAGCCAATAAAAAATCTAAACATTTTACATAACTAAAATATTACCCATATTTTTCTGATATTAAAAACCTAAAAACTTTTGCTAAACATACCTGAATTTCATACTAATAAGCTTAATTTGCTTAATTTTTTTTTGTTTTTTTTTTTTTTGGGGTCCCCCAAAAATTTTTTCCTGTGGTAAATATTTGGAGCTGATATTTTGCACGTAGATGCTAAATTGCCCCCTCACCTGAATTTTATTTTTGAATATGCTCTATTGCCTGTAGTTAAACCTCTGTTCGTGTGAAAAACGACCAGTTTTTTTCTAAGTTACGCATTAGGTACTGGGGTACTTGTGTGACACTTTTTTTCCTTATTGAATTACATATTAAGTAACTTTATTCAGTAATACACATTCTCTTGTGGTTATTTTTTTGGTTTAAATTATAATTCCTTACCTTTTTATAAATATTACTAATTTTCAACGGGAAGAGCGAAAAAAATCTTTACCACTAATTAGCAGCCATATAGCAACAATAAAAATATTTTAAAAAATAAAATGAAATAAATCTTGGGTGACGTGTGAGCGCTGCGGGATACAATGTTTTAATAGACGGAAATTTATCAAAATCGAAACAGAAAAAAAACTCTTTTTTATATGGAATACTATGAAGCTACAATCACTCCAAAAATTTATTGCGAGAAAAGACTAAAGAAAAATTCTATCAGGGTGAAAATAGATGAGTGGTAAAGTAACCACTCGTTTTTCGAGAAAATATCACGTGCAAAGAAACACATGACGCAACTAAATAATAATTGGTTACATAACCGCTGAAAACTTTTTTTAAATTTTTCCCGCTCGTAAGTTTATTGTTTTTTTCTTCCTGGCGGAGAGCGGTTACGCCCTCAATTTCAGCCTGGAAGACGGGTAACCTCGTAAAATTGTATGGAACCTGGAAAAACCATTTACAATGGTGTGGTTTTGTTGTTTAAAAATAAACCATCAATCCAGAAAAAACAAACACAAAACAAAAGTCCAAATAAAACTAATTTCCAAAAAAGTGGTTAAATCAGGTCTAACTAAAAAAATTTAAACAGAAGAAAAACACACTATTTTATATGGTTCTTTCAGGTTCCATACAATTTTACGGAGTTACCCAGACTTAATTTTTGTATAGTATACTGCTTAAAATTACATTGAAGTTTTGAATATGAAAATAATTGTATTCATATCATGAGGAGACCATGACGTTTCTTTTAAAATGAGTAAATTTTTTAATGTTTTATATCTTTAATAAATGACATTGAATTCAATGCATTAAAAGGCGGAAATTCTAGCAAAAGACGAAACAAAGTTTCGAAAAAAAGCCTTATATTAAATGGAATAGTATAAAGCTACATAAGTCTAAAAACTAAATGCCAGAAAAGACTAAAACAAGTCTCTTTAAAACCTGTAAATTAATAACAGATTTTGTGAAATTTTCAGAAAAACAAAACCGAATAAAAACAATACGTGTAAAAGCTTTAGTTTGCGTTTTTTAACCATTAATAAAACTTAATTCACATAAATTTCTCTCAAAGTGGATTAACTTTTACATGAGTTAACCAGCTGTAAATACCACAGTATTAGTTAAGTCACACGTCGTCAAAAGGATACAAAAAAGTATAACGCAAGCGTCACAGTAACCATGAAAAATTTCTGTCAAAATAAGTTATCGCATTGCGCATTAAATTTTGTAATTTATCATTATTTTCGTATAAAGCAAAACGTACCGCCATATTAACGGCTTTTTAAAATCAAATATCAAGTTTTAAGTCCGAAAAACATTGAAAAATTCAGATTTAATATAAGGCGACTTTTTCTTTAATGTTTCTATTTATTACATAAAACAAATTAGCTGTCAATGTATTTGTCAAATTAAAAGTCGCCTTATATTAAATCTGAATTTTTCAATGTTTTTCGGACTTAAAACTTGATATTTGATTTTAAAAAGCCGTTAATATGGCGGTACGTTTTGCTTTATACGAAAATAATAATAAATTACAAAATTTAATGCGCAATGCGATAACTTATTTTGACAGAAATTTTTCATGGTTACTGTGACGCTTGCGTTATACTTTTTTGTATCGTTTTGACGACGTGTGACTTAACTAATACTGTGGTATTTACAGCTGGTTAACTCATGTAAAAGTTAATCCACTTTGAGAGAAATTTATGTGAATTAAGTTTTATTAATGGTTAAAAAACGCAAACTAAAGCTTTTACACGTATTGTTTTTATTCGGTGTTGTTTTTCTAAAAATTTCACAAAATCTGTTATTAATTTACAGGTTTTAAAGATACTTGTTTCAGTATTTTCTGGCATTTAGTTTTTAGACTTATGTAGCTTTATACTATTCCATTTAATATAAGGCTTTTTTTCGAAACTTTGTTTCGTCTTTTGCTAAAATATTATGATATATAGGTTGTTCCATTTTAAGATAAACATAGGTCTAAATTTGAAGCTCAAAAACAGTTTTAGGCCATTTAAAAGATTTCATAAGCAGTTTTTTCTGTAACTTTATGAAAATTTCTGTAATTTTATGAAAATTTAAAGAAAAATAGGTGAAAACTTTTGGAGGTGGTTTTGACCACACAAACAGGGTTAAAAACTTAAAACCAGGATATTAAAAAAAACGCAAAAGAAAAACTGCTGAAATCGTTTTCTAATTAAAACGATTCAAAGTTTTAAAACTTTCATTAAAACCTGTGTTAATCAATTTTTTTTTAAATTTTTAGTTAGATTCCATGATTTGACGCCGAAAACAACGAAATAAACCATTTAAATTAGCTTTTAAAGGACAAAGTGTTTTTGCATTGCAGTGGCCGAGTAGTTAAAGCTTTAAACTAAGAATAAACATTGTGTAAATCCGCTTAAAAGTGCGGTACCGAGTCAAACTTTTTGTGTTTGATTTGAATTATTTTTGTGAAAACCTTACCTCTGCCCCCAATAGGCCGCAAAAATTGTTTCATTAAAATATTGCCAGTGGTTTAGGAGATATGACTCTCAAAAATGGCGTTTTTGGACAATTCTATACTTGAAAGGTTTCTCAATGGGTATTAAAATTTTAATTATAAAACCTACACTCAAAAAAGCGGCTATTTTCTACTTTAATTTGATACCTTGATTGTTAAGATTAGTGCAGTAATTGTCGAGATATTGCGTTTTCCTTACCAAAAACTGTCGATTTTTGCTAAAAACACCAAACGACGGCAGTGATTTGATTAAGTAGGCCCAACATTTTTGCCTACACTTTGTATTTTTAGCAAAAAATCGCGGGTTTTTGGTACGAAAAACGCAATACTCAACAAATACTGCACCAATCTTGGCAATCAACGTATCAAATTAAAGTAGAAAGTATCCGCTTTCCTCGAGTGCATAATTTGTAATTAAAATTTCATAACTTTATTGCTATTTAATATTGTTAGCCTTATTCATTGGTAAGAGTTATTAGTCGATGTAAACCCAGAATATTATGTTTTTTTTTTGGAAATATCAGCATGGACATCTTAATGCTGGATAATGTTTTTTCACTAAAAAAGGGATGAACCTTTTTTTTCAAGAACCACAAAAAAGTTTGAGCTAAATAAAATATCGTTAGAAAGCTTATCGTTCGACGAATGTCGTAAAAGGCTTTAAATTAAATAAAAATTTAACATGGACGTCTTTATGCTGGACAACGCATTTTTAACTAAAGTGGGAGGTACCCTTTTTCCCAACCACAAAACCAAATGGACTAAATGAGATATCATTAGAAAGTTGACAGGCTGAAGAATGTCATAAAGAGGTTGAATGTTTGAAGAAGAAAAATATAGACATCCTGATGCTAGACAACGCATTTTGAACAAAAAGGGGACGGACTCCTCTCCTTAACCACAAACCAGATTAAGCTAAATGATAAATCACTAGAAATATAACAGTCTGGAGAATATCACAAAAAGGTTGAATGTTTAAAAAAATAACATGGATATCCTGATGCTGGACAACGCATTTTCAACAAAACGGGGAGAGACCCTTTTCCTTAACCACAAACCGGGTCGATTTAAATGAGGTATCGTTATAAAGCTTACAGTCCGGGGAATGTCATAGAAAGGTTGGATTAAAAAGAAGTAGCAAATGAATCAGAAAAATACAGGAAAAACTATTTGTATGGCTGACACGGGCAACTTGTTTTACAAAATGCATTGTATTTTTGACATGTATTTACACTATTGATAATGTTTGATGTTAGTGGACGATCGAAATTTGAAAAAAAAATGTTAAAAATTTAATCAGCAGACCAAATTACCTTTAGTAAGGAGCCAAAATAAGTTCCATTTCATATTCAGCAGCTGGTTTTATTATTCAAATTTTGGAACAAAAAATTATATTGCTGTTTAGTTAAAGAAAATTGTAGATTAAAAGCCTAAAATTAAAAAGATATAAATAAATAAAATCAACAACAAAAGAAAAAAAGAAAGTCACAAGCTGAGCTCGAAACAGCAAATTTTCCGTCGATATGTGATCAATCGTCGGTGAACCGCATTTCCTTTTTTTTGATAAAATCATTAAATTGTTATGTTATAAAGTACCGTGTTTAAATTTTTTATTACAAAGAGTGACACCAAAGGCTTTTTATATAAAAGTCTAAATTTAGATATCAAACAATGCTGAAAATAAAAACGCACGATTAAAAAAGGTGTATTTAAAATATGATATTATAATGAAGCTAGCAATCGTGAAATTAATAATGTAATACTGAAGTTAACAAGAATTAAAGTAAGGAGTAAGAAGACGATGTAGGAGATGGAGTAGATGGTTTTAAATTTTTAATAATAATTTTCAAAAACTTATATCCCATTCTTTCTGTAAAACATACATTACCTAAGGGGGTTATATCGGGGGTTTTTCGACACCACTGGCTTTGTAGGGCCACACAACCAGAGCTTAGAATTTTCGAATTTTAAAATTTAGAGGCGGTCAGATTGGTTGGATGTTCGAAATAAAATACTTTCAAACCATTAATTGTTCTTTTTGAGGTATAATATTATATTTTTAAGTTTGATTCAACTTTTGGCTCAACTTTACCTAACATTTATAGATCGAAATAATGAACCTAGCGAAACATTACAACATTCGTTGCAACAAAAAACGTTTCAGTAGACAAGGACCTTAAACTATAGATGCACCCAATAGTTTACTACCAGATCTTTTCAGGATAAATTCAGCCTTTGGTTGGTCATTTTCATCCAGAACCTCGAAATGTGGTACCTAAAGGATCCTTAAGCGATTGTCTTTTGTGCTGACTTGTAGTTTAGGTTAATGAACTTAGCGAAACATTAATAACATTGTTTGCTAAAAAACGTTTCAACTTACAAAACTCAAAACGCAGGTGCTCAAGTATCTGCCAGGTACCACCTTTCGGGGTGCGTCGTGCGCGGTGAAAGTACCCAGCCAAAAGCTTAATCTAACCTAAAAATACTCAGTAGTAAACCATGGGTCCTTAGTTTTCCAAAGCCCTTACTAGTCAGCCTAAAATAAAATCGCTCAAGGATCCGCCAGTTACAATTCCTTATCACTCCTCAGAATTTTTTGAAATTAAAGTGAAGCTCCGGAAATGTAAAATAAATATTAATACCGTATTTCTTCTAATAGTATTCTAGGCTACTATTTTTTAATAGGTGTAAAATGGTATGCTACTATTAGAGGCAGGCTATTCTTAGAAAGTATGCTACTATTTTTTCCAGTGAAAAAACGAAAGGCAGATATAGTGTTTGAACGATGATTGCAAACAAAATGATCAACAAACTTCAAACAAGATTTTATTTGTCAGTCTCAGTTATTAGTCATTATATTCGCCTTGGATGCAACTAGTTTTTCACAGAAAATTTTAACAATTGAAATAATACGTGGGCAACAAGCCGCCCTTGAAAATTTTGTGTGGTCTATTCTAATAGTCACTTAGGCCTCCAATAGAGGCTAGGCTACTATTTTTTAATAGGTGTAAAAAGGTATGCTACTATTCATAGGTGGGCAGGTGTTTTGGGGGTTATACTCCCCCCAAAAAAATCCCGATTATAGCCGACACCCCCCTAAATTTGGGGGTACCCCGGACACGCCCTCATCAAATTTGGAGGGTCCTAGTACTAAAAACGCTAAAAATAGGGTATTTGAGGTATACCCCAAAAAATTTTAAGAACAGCCCCTCAAATTTTAGGGGTCGAGGGAACTTTTTTGCTGTAACTTTCACTATACTTTTGGACGATGGAGGCAGAAACGCGTTTAGGGCGTTAGAAGTATTAAAACTCGCGCGCTTTCCTACCTCTCTTTTGGCCAGTCGCAATATAATAAAAGCCCATAAACCTTCACAAACTTTCCCAAAGCACCTAGTCGTTAGGAAAGTTTTGAAAACGGGTCGAGAAACGGGCGTTTAAAATTGACCGGACTGGAGGCTACTATTTTTTTAGTGGGTATGAAAGTGTAAGGCACTATCAGAGGTAGGCTACTATTAGAAGAAATACGGCAAGTATCGAGGGTTTTTACTTTTGCCCAACTCTTGAAAATTCCGACACTTGATATTGATATTAAAAAGTATAAATATTTTTCTGATCTGTAAATTATTTTAATTCAAAATAAATCTTAACAAAATCATAAAAGTTTTTAAGTTTTTTATAAGCATATTACAAGAAAGGTTTTAATGTTATGATTTTTTACATGATTTAAATTAATTGTAAGCTTAATTAAAAATAATTAGTTAAATTTAAAAATTTAATTTAATTAATTAGCTAAATTAATTAAGTTTTAATTTAATTAATTTTAAATTTTTTTTCGAAGTATCAGCGTGCTTCTTTAACAATTTTCTATAACATAAGCGAATGTAACAATAAAAATTTATTTATAAAAGGCATATAAAAAAGATAAAACATAATATAACATAATATATAGAAAAAAATCAATGTTACGATAAAACATATAATAAATTTTTGTTTTATGTCTTAAACTTGGTTCGATTTTTATAATTGTAGTTTTTACGAACAAATAAAATGATATTTACGTTAAAAATGAAGCTACGGGTGTCATTAGTACTAAAGCTAAGGCTAAAGTGCTTTAGTACTAAAGGGTTTTTTGGGCTTAGTACTAAAGCTAAGGCGCGGCTAAACTGAAATTAGCTGGCAAAAGCTCGGCAAAAGGTATGGACCCGGCAAAACGTTAGCTTTTGCCAAG
>JASAMX010005079.1:0-26021 GCA_030248175.1 Microlaimidae sp. YZB2_3 | reverse complement strand
AGGGAACCTGAGAACAGTCTCGCACAGTGTGTTGAAGGGACATACAAGGGTTGTGTGTGTGTGTTAATTAAAACCTGCCACAAAATGCTGAAAAGTCTGCCTTTTTGGAAGAATTTTACGGCATTAGGATTTATATACATGGTGCCTGAGATAGACCTGAGAACAGTCTCGCACAGTGTGTTGAAGGAACATACAAGGGTTGTGTGTGTGTTAATTAAAACCTGCCACAAAACGCCAAAAAGTTTGCCTTTTTGGCAGAGTTTTAACTGGATTAGGATTTATATACATGGTGCCTGGGACCCCATTCAGTGATTTTATAATCCGTCCATTGCATTTACTCTTTGTTTTTTTAGCTATAATGGAAAAAAAGTTGACAAAAAATTTTTTGTTTGCGGTCTTATAACTTTTTAATGCTCCGTGATCAATATGCAAAAGATTTGGAAATTAAAGGTCCTTGTACTTTTGGCTACTTCCGGAAAAAAACTTTTTTCAAAAATTTTGGGAAGTTAGCCCCAAAATTGCCGAAATTTACGATCGTTTTTCTTGGGCTAAATTTCTAACCTTTTGACCATATGGGGCTTTATGTTCTGAAAATTTTTTGACAGATTGCCAATTTTTTTAAGAAGTTGAAACACAACATACCATTCGGTGAGGGGTAACCTACCCTGCTTCGGGTACCCCGAGAGGTTAAGAAGGGTCAATTTTACGATTTTTGCTAAAAATCTTTGTATGGGGGACACCAAATGCATATTCTTCCATCATGCTCAAAAACTGTTAAGGCCTACAATAGGCCTGAGACCGGGGTGATTTAGGCGGAAATTTAAAACCGAAATTTTGGTGATAGTCTCAAAATTATCTTTATGCCTGAAGGAACTAAAAGTGTGGTGACCCTTGAAAAACCTTTGACACAGCCCCTTTAATAACACAGCGCTGAGTAATATATCATTTTTAAGCTCTCGGCGTGCTGATTTCAAAAATATAAAAAAATTTGCTTCAACGGGTCGGGTAATCAAAAAGACAGACTCCTTTGGGTGAGCTAAAAATTAGGAAGGGGTGATTTTTTTATTTTAATTTATCATAAGCTTTAAATTTATATTCGTTTGAAAGCTCTATGCGTGCTGATTTTAAAAATATTAATTTTAAGACTAAAAATTTTTATGCGTTCTTTTGTCACATAGACCCCCAAATAATCTCGATTTTTTTAAAAACGGGGGTTCAGATAGGAAGAAGTAGTCGGAGTTTGGAAAACGGGAAGTTTCATAGTAATGGTAATAATTTAATTTTCAGCTGACACATCAAACTACATAATGAGTTTGCATTTGCAAGCCTGCGATAACAGCAACATTTTATAGCGCTAATTGGTTACGCATGAAAAGGTTTGATTGGGTCGATTTTTAACTGAAAACAGTGGCGCCAATTTTATAATGAAACAGTTTATCAGCTAGGAGAAAAATGCGTATAGTTAAGGTGTAAATGTTTTACGTTTATATTGATGAAACGTGATGGTTTAAATCAAACTTTGGTCAAACTGATGCAGAGTGTCTTCAGAGTATATCCAAGAAAAGTGCCAGTTTTGCCAAAGTTCCATTTGTTCGTCTTGTTACGGTGTTGGTGCTTTGTGTTGAATCGTTCCTCTTTGTATGAAGCGAATAAAAAGCTGATGTGTATTACTTTTTTGTAATTTACGAAGAAGAATAATAATAGATTGATAAAGTAACTACAACCCAGAAAAGCGTTGCAAGAGTTTTTAGGACTACCGTTCCATACAATCTGATTGCATTGTAACACTAGACAAGAATTTGCGAAAATAACAAGTGAACAAAAAGAACAAGGTTAACAGCTATTTTTTTAGATAAGCAGCTATTTTGCCAATAAGGTAAAAGTAACAACACTAATATTTGTTATAAAAGTTTTAGCTATTTTCGCAAATATTTTTTGCAGAAAAATTTTTTATATTCCGTCTTCATAATTTTTTTTCTTAGAAAACAAAAAAAAAATTCTGCCGATTTGGCCAAAAATGTAGCCGTTCAAATGTCTGGTTGATTATTTTGCCGAGTTGCGGGAATTTTCAGGTACGGTAAGAGTCAGGATTAGAGAATAACACATTTTGGTTCTCAAACAGCTTGAAAATCTTAACAGAAAAAGAAAAAGAGAGCTCACTATCAATTGAGTTAAGCATATAACAGCAGCTAACTTTTACAGGTACAGAAGACTTAAAAAACAAGTGCGGAAAAAGGCGCCAAAAGCAAAACAAAATACTATTTCTGGTTTTTTTTTGAAGAACTTACAATGACTGGAAACTCTTGGAAACCAATGAAACCATAAAAAGGAAAACTGATGACTCCATTCCATCACATAAAAATAACGATGACACATATGCTGTATTAATTTATGCTAAAGCTGAATGTATAGCTGAGCATTTTTATTCTGCTTGGAATTGAAGAGATACTGCTCCACTCACCTTCCCTGTTCAATTGTTACCTGGTGAACTGCATTGCCAAAAAGATGTTATCATTGTTGCTATCAAAAAACTTAATTTAATAAAAATTTTTCTTCTGGTCCTGAGAAAATTCATCCAAAAATGATAAAGCCTGTCGCTGGATATGTAGCTTCCTCACTTGCTAAGGTTATAAACAGATCATGAAATGAAGGAAGGTTTCCATATGATTGGAAAAAACACACATAAAACCAATCCCTAAAGTTCATCACCCTTTAAAAGCGGATTTTAGACCAATCTCAATGACTTGAGTGGTTTCGCGAATTTAGGAAACTCACGTTTTTATTATAATTCAAGAACAAATAGAAAGCTGGATCTCCCAATTGCAATTTGGTTTTAGTCATTTTTGAAGTACTATCGATGCCATTTATCTTCTAGAAAAATACCTTCTTGACGGTTTTGAGCTATGTCGAATTAATGCAAAAACAACAAAAGTGGCTGCTGTGTTTTTTGATGTGTCAAAGGCATTTGACACTGTTCCTCATAATCGTCTGTTACCATGCCTTCAGGAACAGCTCAACTTACCACCAGAACTTCTTTGCTGGATTCAATCATATTTGAAAAATCGAAAATACCAATTTAAAGTTGAAAATGAACTATAAACAGAAAGACCAGTTTTATCAGGAGTTCCACAAGGTTTAAAACTTAGCCCCTTACTTTTTATCGCCTACTTAAATTCCATAACAAATTCACAAATTTCTTCATCAACAAAAATGATTTTATTTGCAGACGATCTTGTAATTTGCAAACCAATGCTAACTAAAAGCTGTGAACAAAATTTAACAACAATATTCATCTAATTTATAATCACTTTCAGGAGTTGTTCCTTAATCTTAACCCACAAAAACCAAAATTTTTGCAATTCAACATGGATAGGCGACCTCAACCTTCTTTAATGCTTAAAATTAATAACACGGGAATGGGACACGAGTGTACTGGACACGAGGGTACTGGACACCAGGGTACTGGACACAAGGGTAGTGGACATGAGGGTACTGGACACGAAGGTACTGGGCTTAAAAAATTACGTTCACCACAGCATCACAGCAAAATCGATTTATTATGCTGGGGGAGACACGACGGTACTAGACACAAGGTACTGACGAGCAAAAAATATAGTCTTCCCACATAAAGCGTGATAAACTTATTGCATAACAATAGTTTGTTTTACTTAAAAATCATTTAGTTTGTTTGACTGACTATAAAAGGTGGGATTATAAAAAAATTATTAAGAAAACATAAAACAAAAATAATAATTTCATAACATTAAAATATTTTTGTGTTATTTGTCTATATTTTTAGGCATTTTTTTAAAATAATAAATAGCTATAAAAATGTTAAGAAGCTATAAGATAATTCGAAAAATAATAACCATTAAGGTGGCTGTTATGCTTTGATTGTGCTGTCAAACATTTTTGTGGTTATTTTTTGTGGTATGTAGAAAAATGAATTCTTAATAATGCCATCCGAAAAAATAATTGCAAAAATAATTGCAAATAATTCTGCTATTAACTTTGCTTAAACATTTTAGTAAACTACTTTCCGAAAAACAATTGCTTGTCTTTTTGAAAGTAAAATATTATATATATTTTTTAAAAGCACACTATTATTGAAATATTATGATAAAGTTTAGCCTATTTTTGGGTTTTGCTTAGGCTTAGGAAAATAAAGTTTACTGTGCAATGGTGGGGTTTGAAGACTTCCAAAGGTCCGTTGTTGGATTATTTTACTCACGACTCTATACTTAAATGTAATTGCAAAAAATTATCATACACAAAAAATTTAAGCTTTGAAACAATTGTATGTTTTTGGGTTTTAAAAATACAGTTTATTTGTCGTGTTTTAAATGATCAACATTTGTTCTAGTTCCTAAACTGGAGTGAACTAAAAAAATCAAGAAAACATTTTTTTTTCAATTTCTATCACTGAAATCTGTTTTTGCAGAATTTTCAAAGATCTTATCAAAAAAAACTCAATTATTTTAATCAAGAGTCGATGAAAAGAGTCTAAATAAAAAAATGACAGCAAAAAAAACTGTGCGATTCACTTTGTATTTTCATACGAGTATATGTTTTAGAAAAAACAGTAATCAAATAATTTCTTGGCGTTCTCATTCCACTCATGATTGCTTAATAATATTTTTTTTAGTTTTTTTGCAAAAGCAGGGTTTCGAAGCTCCAGAGCTTTGAAGTAAGTTTCAAACACTAATATTATTTTTATTAAAAAGCCATGCCATTGTATAAATTGTTTGTAAAATGACCTTTAAAAATTTTGTTCAATTAGTATGATGTTTTTTAAACAATTTACGAAATTTTTTTTATTATTAAAATGCATTATATTTAAGCGAGCAAAATGTTATTTAATATTTATAATTAAGAACGAACCGATTAATGTCACGTTTAAGTGTCTACGCATTTAAACGATTAAAATTTAGTTCAGTTCATTCAGTTTAAAAAATTTACATATTTGTGGCAAACGTATTTTTTCTTAGCTCAGTACCCTCGTGTCCAGTACCCTCGTGTCCAGTACCCTCGTGTCCAGTACCCTCGTGTCCAGTACCCTCGTGTCCAGTACCCTCGTGTGAAAGTACCCTCGTGTCCAGTACCCTCGTGTCCAGTACCCTCATGTCCAGTACCCTCGTGTCGAGTACCCTCGTGTCCAGTACCCTCGTGTCCTAGAATCAATAACACTGATATACAGAGAGTTACCAGTCACCCTTATCTTGGAGTAATCTTTCATGAAAAACTGAATTGGGGAGTCCATATTAGCAAGAAAGCAGCAAATTTTAAGAGGTCAGTTTCTGCGCGAAATTCAATTTATGGTAAAAATTTTAATGCGGAGAGTCTTTTAAAAATCTATAAACAACAACTCTTTCCTTCTTTTACTTATGCTTTAACAATATATTATTCACAGCAAGCTAAATATCGCTTTAATCTTGAAAAGACTCAGCGATTTGCTTCAAAAACAATATTTTGAAACCATCAGGCTAGTTAGGATAGGATCAGTTATAAAGACCTTCTACGTGCTTCTTCATGTCGTCTTCTTAGTGGTTTTACCAAGAATGCATAAGAGTAGAGAATGTCCGACTGTGTGTTAAACAGTTGTTCAAATTATAGGTAGATTATTCCACGGTGTAAATTTTTTATCATGTAAAAAAATCCACAACGCGTTGTGCAATAATCTACAATTTGTTGAATAATCTACGTGACAATTTTTCTACGTATACTGTAGATTATTTTACATGAGAACCGCAATTCTTGCAAACAAAAAAACTGCACACGTATAACTCTGTGATGATGTTTTTTTCACATGACGTTGTCAAATATTCACCACTTTCGTTGAATCCAACGCATAAATTATTTTACATGTTAAAACATCAAATATCTTGAATATTTTGAATTATTCCACAGTATTATGTAAAAAAATTTGTTGTATGCATTTTGCGTTTACAATTTTTCATTTTGCAAACTTCGAACTGCAAAAATCCGTGAACGTAAAATACTCAGCAGAGGTTTTTTTCCACGTAATGTTGTCAAATATTCTAGGTTTTTTTGTTGCATCAGACGTATAAATGATTTTATATGTTAAAAAATCGAATATTTTGACTAATTTGAATTTTTCGACAGTTTAGTATGTTGAAAAACTTCATCTAGGAGTTTTGCGTTCGCAAATTTTTATTTCTACGTGATAAAAAATCAACACTGTGGAATAATCTACCTACAATTTGAACAAAAGTTTAACACACAGTCGGACATTCCCTACTCTTATGCATTCCTGATTTTACTGCACTTAGCTTTCGGGCTCATTTAATTTTCATATATCATAACGGGTTTCGACATTGGCAAGAACCTTTTCAGCTTACACAAGATGCTAATGTACGACGAGCGCAACCACTTTTTAATATTTTAAATCAAAATAAATTTAAAAAATTTAGAACTGATCTTCTAAAGTTTATTATTCTTGCAAAACTTCTAAATTGAGAGATTTGCTGCTGCCAGCATACGAGTTCGAATGTTTTTAAATTTTAAATTCGTGATATTTGACAGCTAATTGTAAGCTTAATATTAGGTGTTTTGACAAAAACTAAAATCATAAAATTAAAAATAACATAAGTGAACAGTGAAAGTTACATTTGAACAATAATGCTAATTAACGCGATAAAAGCGACTTTTGGTTTCAAAGTGCTGTGAGTATGGGGTTTTATTTTTTTTTTAAATTTTCGTTTAAGAATTGTAAAAGATTTTTTTTGCTTTTTTGAAGTATTTTTTTATTTCTATGTGTTTAATATTTTAATAATAATAATCGTAATAAACTTATTTTTACTATTTCATTAGGGCATTTTGTAAAGTTTATTATGCAGTTAGCGTGTTTTTTTAAATAAAAAAATTTGGTTAAATGTTTTGTTGCTTTAGATATTCATTTTAAAAAAAAATATTCCTGATAATTAACAATTATTGATGGATATTTACATTTAAAATTAAAACTGCAATATTTTAGTTACAAGAGCAACTTTTAAACTGTAAAAATAAGCCTATAAATAATGTTTTTAAAATTAAAACTACCGAAACCTGATGCAATAAACGTAAAAACGTCTTTAATGTTAATGTTTTTACTGTAAACTTAGCAATGCAATGCTAAAAATTACCTTATAAAAAAGGGATAATTTTTAAAAATATCCATTTTTAAGGTAACTTCTAGAAACATGCCTATATTTGTTAGTAGTTAGGCTAAAGTGCTTAGTACTAAGCTTTTTTTGGGCTTATTACTAAAGCTAAGGCTAAACGTTTTGGGACCTTCAGTACTAAAGCTAAAGCGCGGCTAAAGTGAAATTTCCCGCAATGCACATTTGTATTCGCAACTTTTGGCAACAACCAAATGTAATTTTTAAAGTGATTCTATTTTTCGTCTAAAAACGTATATATCCGCGATCTGGTCTGAATTGCGTCATTTTAATTGCGGAAGAGCCAATAAAAATCATTCATTATGACGTAATTAAAAAAAATTTACATGGCGTTAAGAAGTATTTTTGAATTTTAGTGGAAATTTATTTTATTTGGGCCACTTTTTAATGTTTTAAATCAAAATAAACTGCAAAAATTTAAAAATAATCTTCTAAAGTTTATTATTTTTGTAAAATTTTGAATTTAAAGATTTGCTGCCTTCAGCATACGGTCTTGGAATGCTTTAAAATTTTATATTTGTTATTTTGACAGCTCATTGTAAGCTTAATATAAGGTTTTTTGACACAAACCTATAATAAAAAGTCGTTATTTTTTTTAATAAATTTTATGTTTTTTGAAAAAAAAATTTTAAAAAAAATTTCGCATTTGTCGGCATTTGTGTAACAGCATATCAGGCGGGTTTTTTATCTCGTACAAATAAAAAAGTTTTTTTTAAAGTTTTTTTTGTTTTTTTTCGGACCAGATTTTGTTAAAAAAGTTTTTTTTGTTTTTTTCGGACCAGATTTTTTTCACCGCATCTGTCATAGTGATGACGTCATAAAAAAAACATTTTTTTTAACGATTAGCCAGGAGTCTGGGCTATGCTCCAATGTATGTCCGGTACATACCTACATATTTTACCAAGCCTATAGCATATAGTTCAGTACTAAGCCTTTTTTGAGCTTAGTACTAAAGCTAAGGCTAAACGATTTTTTGAGTTTTAGTAATAAAACTAAGGTGCGGCTAAAGTGACATTTCCCGGCAGAGCACACCCGTATTATGTATATATGCCTGCTCAATTTTACTTTGGTTGTGCAGGTTGCAATAAATTGATTTAAATCATGGTTTATAACTTTAATCGAAAGTTGAAAACTTTCAAATGCAAATTTTTTGTTAGTTCGTTCACACGTAGTACTTGCTCTAAGCTAAATCCAGCATATTTTAATCAAACATTTAATTCCTTTAGTCAAAATCTAGAATATTTTCTTTTAAAAAATTGATTTTATAAAAATTCATAAAGATGCTGTTGTGAATGACAGGGATTAATTATATATTCCGTAATTTTATTTAAAAATATTTAAAGACTTTTTGGGAAAATTAAAAAAAAATACAAGAGATTACAAATACCAGAATATTAAAAAGTTTTTCAAAAACACTTAATCGAAAAAATTATGTTTAAAAAACTACCACAGAAAAATATCGCTCAGAAAAATTGCAGTGACTCTGTTTTAATCTTGGTTAAAAATTCGTGTCAGCTGTTAATTTTCCTAAATTATATTTCTTTTTAAAAAGTACAAATGAATATGCTAACGCTCTTCGCTAAGCAGCGCCATAGAATTTAATTGATTAAATAATACAAAACATGCACAAGCACGAATACAAAAATTAAACGCTAATTGTTTTTGCAAACATTAGCATAAATTTAAACTTACATTTTCTTTAAATTTAGAGCTTTTAAATCATGTTGAATGTCTAAAGCAGGCTCAAGATCAAATCGAGGAATTATGCGTGCCAAATTCTAAAAATATGATGGAATCAATTATAAAAATAAACGAAATTTATTTTAATGATAGTTTGCATGATGAACTTAAAGCAAATTACAAGACAGTTTGCAGGTACTGTTTTAAATTTTTTTTTAAATTATAATAAATATTTTATTGTAAAACCAAAGTGTCGTATTTTTTGACCTTTATAAAAATTTGGCTTGTTATGTATACGACAAGAAAATTGTAATTACCCAAATTAACTGTCCCAAAAAGTATTTTTTATGGTTTTAATACAAATAAATTTATCTGTCCGCAAAATTAGATGAAAAAGTTATCGCGAAGTTTTCAATTCCGGTGGCAAATCTCATTTCCTTTTTCCAATGCTTTTGTTTATAAAATTACTCTTAATCGGCAAAATAAGTCATACAATCCCCAATTATACGTTTTTGTGATTTATTCTTAATTACACTAATAAAAAATTATCGTGGATATTTTTTAAATGGTGAATACACGGTGATTTAGCCCCACAGCGCCGCGACAACTATAATAGAGAGCGTGGGCGAATTTTGCATTTCATGCTCATTATTCTGTTATTACTATTTTTTTATTTAAAAAAAATAATTATCGGTGATACGGGTACGTCACACGGCGTTTAGTCTTACGGCACTGTGCCAACTGTAATTAAAAAAGGTGAGTAGATTATGTAATATTTGTTTATTTTCTTCTTTTTATTAGTTTTTTTATTCAATAAAATAATTGCAATCATGGGTGGCAGTGCCACACGTCGATTTACCATCACGACACCGCGCCTAAGGTAACGTGGGTAAAATTTTTAATTCATACTCAGTTTCTTCTTCCTATTATTATTTTTTTATTTCTAAAAAATGAATTGAAATTATAAGTTACGTGGGGGTAAATTACCACGTAGCGATTTACAACCTACTATGTTTATGGAACGTGGGTAAATTTTCCAACTCATGTTCATCTCTTATTATTATTATAATTTTTAAATTTTCTATGTATGTTCTTTTTGGTATTTATTTTGTAAACGCTTATATCATAAAATTTTTATTCCTCCATTGTCACTGATTAATCAGAAAAAAAATTGGATCTTGAAAAGGGTACAGAATCGTGCAACTTTTTTGGAGCTCTATTTTTCATTGTGTAAATTTAAGCTTTAAATTTAATACTATAACACTATTAGAAAATTATGTTATTCCGAAGATAAAATTCTAATTTTTTGCATTTATTTTGAAGATTTAATTTAAAAACATGTGGTAAAGTAGCGATAAAAATTACTTTATGAATAGAGCAAAAAAATGTCGATTTTTCAGTAGGCGTATACTTGTACGGAAAAAATGTAGACTAATACAATTATATAATAATTGTAGTAATTTAGTATCAGAAATAAGATAAGATAAAAAGCCCTTATTTTTCTTCAAATACATTTTAACAAAATTCAAGAGAAACATAAATACGTAATGGACAAGATTACAGTGAACTATGTCGCAAAAAATTTATATAAAGAAACTAAACATAAATGATAAAAAATTGTGTTTTGAGTTCGCTTGTCCTAAAAATTTTTTACACCTGTTTTATTAATTTTTAAAAAGAAAAAAATGAATAAAACAAAACTATACTGAAATCATATTTAAGAAAAAAAAAGAAAGGGAAGGATACTCAGAGCCAAAGCGGCTACTCTACATGCACCTATCTAATCTGGTAAAATTATCAAAACTAAAGCTCTTTATTTGGTTTGTAAAACTTTTAAGTGACTATGCCCGTATTATTTCTTACGATAAAGCGTTCCAGTATCGGGCTGCCCTTAAATGGAATGAATGAAAGTAATTTTTTTTTGCTTTTTCGATTTTTAGCTTTTGAGTAATCTCCCTATTTAAACAATTTTCAAAATGTTAAGTCGTTAACTATTTACAATAGAAAAACAGAGTTTAAGGTCAAAATGAATCCTACGTTTCTCAAGAGATTTAATATTTAAGAAGCGTAAATGTTCAGTATAATTAAGACTTCAATCAAGACCCCACTTAGAAAATAATCTTCTGGTAAAAGTACGATGCGATGTACCTTTTTAAACATGTCAATATATTTTAGAAAATATAGAGACCAGACTGGAGTACAATACTCCAGAATAGGCCTCACGTATACTTTATAAGCTATTAGTAATGCGTTTATGTTTTTTGTCTGAAAGCATCATAAAATTATTTTTAGTACTTTAAAAGCAGATTTTACTGTAGAAATGCAGTGAAAAGATGGTTTTAGATTGTGAGAAACATATACATCGTCTCTCGCTTCATTCTGATTTGTTAATTGATATCCATCTATAAAAACAGGAAGCATAGGATTTTTGTACCCCATATAAACTATGTTACACTTGCTGCGTCCAATGCTTAACTGCCATATTTTTGCCCAAGAAATGAGCTTGTCTAAACTTTTTTGCAATTTTATATTGTACTGATCTTTTTTTTCTGATTTGGTAAAGCTTGGCAATGTCAGCGAAAAGTTTGCACGAGACATCAGATAATTCGTTTGGAAGATCGTTTATAAAAATCAAAAAGAGTAAGGGGCCTAAAACTGGAGCCTTGAGGGACTTCAGATAAAACTTTAGAAGCTTTTGATATGCTATTTTGAATGACAATTTTTTGGTTACTATCAAGCAAAAAAGCAGAAATCCATGCCAATAACTCACCACAGATTCCATATCCTCTAAGTTTCGAAAGTAACTTTTTATGTGAGAAAGTGTTGAAAGCTGTACTAAAATCAACGTTAACGGAATCAATTAATAAATCGTTTTCGATAGCTTTGTTCCAATTGTTAAAAGATTCTATCAATTGTAAACAGGTTAATTTTTTACGTAAAAATCCATGTTGGGCTTTTTTATTTAAACTTTTATTCTTAAGAAACTGATATATTTGGTCATAAATGCAGCACTCCATCACTTTGCATGCTATACAAGTTAAGAAAATTGGGCGATAGTTTAATGGATCACTGGGACAACCCTTTTTATACACAGGGTACAAAAAGATACTTTAAATACTGTCATTAATGGTTCTACCAAACTATGAGATAATTTTTGAA
The DNA here is from genome assembly GCA_030248175.1 of Microlaimidae sp. YZB2_3. NCBI lineage: Eukaryota > Metazoa > Nematoda > Chromadorea > Desmodorida > Microlaimidae > Microlaimidae sp. YZB2_3. Next base: position 14,004 of record JASAMX010005079.1, on the reverse strand, counting down.
GCAATATAGCTGGAAGTCCATCAGAAGTTTTGTTTTTTTTGTTTTTCTGTTTTTTTAAAGCTTTCAACACTATTTCTTTAGTAAAATTAATATTTGATAAAGACGAGTTATTTTTAATTTGCCTATCCACGGTTAGAATTAAACAATCATCGTTTACAAATTTTTTACTAAAAACTGAACTAAGAATTTCACATTTTTTATTTGGGTTATCGGTTTTTTTTAAGACGTTATTTTCGTCAAAAAGTGGAGCAGTTCAATTTTTATTATTACAAAGATTACAAACATATTGAAATAATTTGTTTTTATTTTTTGCAGTTAAGGGTAAACCCAACGTGGCTGCAACAATTGTTCGTTGGATTAAAAAATGCCCCCCATTAAGTAGCCACTAAAATCACAAGAATCTGACGTCACTTTATTAAACAAATACTCTGTATTAAATCGAATCTAATTGGCTGATAAAGTGACGTCAGATTCTCGTGATTTGAATCGTTACTTAATGGGGGAATTTTGTAATCCAACGTACAACTGTTGCAGCCAATATATATATTTTTTCGCTTGGACTCATTATATTTATTGACTTTAGCTTTATATTCTCTGTGTAATTTATTATACTGCGCTTTTAATACAGGATCTTTACGCATTTTCCATAGTTTTTTTCTTTTTTGATTTGATTTGCTCTATATGTCGTGGATATGCGAATTTCTTTTTTTTAGTTTTTATGCATAAAGAGACAAATTTTTTTAATTGTTTCTTCAATTTTTGATACAACTATTTCTCAATGATTTTCGACATTTGCGCTTGATTAAAAAAGACCTATAAAATCTACCGAATTTATAAAACCATCAATGGCTTTCCAATAAGCTTTATCAAAATTTAAATAAGTTTCTGTTTTCATATTGGTTTTTAAACTACCGTTGATTATATATTCAATAGTATTATGATCACTGTTAAATAACGGTTCGGTAATTTTAATGTTTTGAATATGTAAGTCTTCGTTGCAAAATATAAGATCAAGATAATTTTTGCCTCTACTTGGTTCAAAAACTGTTTGCGTGAATGATTCTTGCGTAAAAACTTCAGTATAAAGATTGCATAAATAAACGTTTGATTGGAAATCTTCATGCCAAAGTTTTTTGGAGATTTTAAAATCACCTGTAACGACAACAGGGTAAATAACATCCGATAAAAATAACCAGGCTTGACAAAATAATTCAGAATGTTTAGTGCTATTTGGGGGCCTGTAATAACATATATTTCAAAATGGGTGGCTACCGATAATGTAAACTACTACCATTTATAAAATATTGAATTTATCAGGTAATTGCACCTTAGATGTTTTGAGCTTATTTTTTGTTAAAATAGCCACACCCCACCAATTTTGTTTTTGCGATAAACATTATAAAACCCTTTTAGATTGATAATACCACCTGTAGTTTCCTAATTGAGCCATGTCTCAGTTATATTTATAATCAAAAATGTTTTAGAACTTAAAAAATGATTTAATTGATTTTGTTTTTATTACAATTTACCTGCGAGCGTTAAAATAAACACATTTTGAAGAATTATTTGAATTATTTTTTGTTTCAAAAGAACTAAGTGTGCTCCTTTCGGATATGAGTTTAACTGTTTTGACTCTTTTGGCCTAAATGATTTATCAGATTTTTCATCTTTTATAAATTTTATAATAACCATTTTTTTTTTCCTGCCTGACAGAAAAACTAGTGTTCAAAACTCCTTTATCGCGCAACTTGCAGGTCATTTGATACGCTTCCATTCGAAGCTCTCTTAATTCATTTGATTTTTTTTGTTCATCAAACGGCATTGAAGCCCGCAGCTTTAAGGAAGGAATGTGTATTTTGGGGTGTCTGGCCAGCTCATTCCAACGCCAAAAAAGGTTTTGAGCAGGTAAAACCCCTTGCCGGTCGTGGTTTAAAATGGTAACTTTTACCAGTCGGTTGAAATGGGCTGGACGTTGCTTGCCTAAACGTTCGGCTCCCCCTATATGTGGCCAAATATCATTAAGACCTAAATCGCAAAATTGCTCCCCAAGACTTGTAAACAAGTCCAAAGGCATTTCCCGCTGGGGTTCAGGAAAGTTTAAAAGTACCACTTGGGTTTTCATGTGTTGTTAGGCAAGGATTTTTTAACTGATAATAAGTTCGGGCTTTATTTGTGGAAGACCCTTTTTTGCTGCATCTGCGTAAGACCCGGCGCTGGTGGTTGGATATTCACTGGTTTCCTGAACAGCTGAGGCTAGTAAGTTCAGCTTTTCAAAAAGAAGCGGGATGTCCCAAATAAGATTCGCTTAATCTGTTTAGTAGCCAGATTATTCTGGCCTAACTCATCTGCTAATTCCTGAGCAGTATCCTGGGTTTCAACGGTGGTTGAGTGTTGTGAAAGTGACCGTGGTATATGCGAAAGCACGCAAGATGCTTCAAGCAGTAGAATTGAAATTGACGGCAAGGAAGCTCTAATAGTTGTCTTGTTGACCCGCTGGGTTTGAAATTCACCAACCCAAAACAACAAAAATGAAAATAATCTTTGCAGTTGTAGTACTGAATACAGAAAATATTCAGAACACACAACGGTTTGTCGCAACTGGCACAATTTTCGCTGTCAGCTCAGTCAACTACTGTTGACGATGAGTCATCAGACAGAGACATAACGTAGTTAATGCATCAGCGAAAGGACTTCAGGCCAGGGTTCACCTCAGAATTGTAAAAGTAGAAAAGTTGTTGGATATTAAATAAATATAAGGATTCCACAATATAGACTTTCCAAATAATAAGGTTATTTTGACATGTCTGCGCCCATACCAATTAAAAGTATAGAGTTATGTTAGCTAGTTTTCAGAATATATAATACATCGTCCAAGAACATTAAACTCATATCATATGAAACGAATTTTGTTTAACGTAAGTTGACAGGTGACAGTGTGCAGTTGCTCACTAAATAAAAAAATAGACCTGATGATATTGATTTTTTTTTGTTTGGTAAACCAACTACACAACCCAGTTGTAGTTCTTCTATACTCGGAGGTAATGGTAATTGAAAAAATCATGCTCATAGCTACTCTTGACAATTTTGAAATTGTCATTTTTTTAAATTAAAAGGTTGTAATTGTATTTTAAAAAAATTTCTAGCAAAAAAGGCAATTTCGCGATTGTCAAAAGTTGCTCTGACATTATTTTTTAATTACCAATCCCTCCGACCATTAAGAAACTACAAATGGGTTGTGCAATTGGTTCACCAAATAAAAATTTAAGATCATCTGGTTGAATCTGTTTTTTTTAATGAACAACTACACATTTCTCGCATACGGGCAGCTTCGAATAGTCCACATCTTTTCCATCCAAGCATATGCCTGGGAGAAAATCGCCCTCTTTTCATACTTTATTCATAGCGTATTCTTCACGGCTAGTATTTCTTAGATTATATTATGGTAAATAACATTAAACTTTTCTTAAACTTAATCGATTTTTAATATTTTTTCAGCATAATATACAAAAGGTCTCTAATTTAGCCAGCTGCCAGAAAGATTGCAATGCGAGTTTGAAAAACTGACTGCACAATGCCAAGAAAGCTCCGAGGCGATAAAAATTATTCGCAAAAATATTGCTCAGTATCATATAGAATGGTCAAGAAAAGAGCTTGAAACTTTGACATCGAAGTAACGTATTCACTCCTTACAGCTAGAAATATTCAAAAATTCAAAGAAAAATTAAAAACAGAATTTAATTAAAAGTGCAGTCCTCTAAAACATCAGGGACCGGTCCGCTAAACAAGTGCTGGCTTAGGTGCTAAGTTAGCACATTTTTTAAAACATTGGATAATGTTTTAGTTTTTAATATATAGGTATCTTTTTTCTTCAATTTGTTTTAAATAAAATCTAATAAAGCTGTAAACCCTAGTTAGGCATTTTACTTACCTTTAACAAGGTGTTATTATTGCTTATTAGATGGTATTTATAACAAATACGCACAAAATTTATAAAATTTTCATTTATGCCATGCACACAGAGTTTTCGAGAAAAAAATGCCACAAATTAAAACATTATCAAGAGTTTTAAATAACGTGCCAACACAGCACCTATTCAGCACACTTTTAGTGGACCGGACCAAGGGGTCCGGGTTGTATTCTGAAGGTTTAATTTCACTTAACTTGCCACTAAATAATCTCAACCAAAATCGATTTTAAACGTATAACATATGATGTTTTTTTTTCATAAAAAAGGCGAAAATTAAACCATGATTGCGTTCTTAGCTACGAGAATTTTACCTATAGCTTTTAGTTTGTGTACTTTACTTAGTTTACTTTTAGCTTTTAGTTAGTTTAGAATTCTTTTAGTTTGTGAAAAATCCGCCAAAATATTACCGTTTAAAAATAAAAAAATCACCAAAAAAATCAAAACATTTTTATCAAAACCTAATTTGCATTTGCAGAGGCAGTTGCACCATTTCAAAAACTGATCACAAGAAACGCAAGAAATAACGTATTTTTCTCGGATAAATTGCTACCAAGCTTCATCGCCACAGCAAATATTTAAAAACAACACTGGTTGGGTCCTAAACACAATTAGAGAAAAAAACAGATAGTGGCACCTCAGAATTTTAACAGCTTCAAAATTTCATATAGTATTTGTAACCACGTCATATATGTTTTGCTCCGTGGGATAGGTTGTGAAAGGGGCAGCGGCGAAACAGGGCATCAAAATGCAAGTGCGAATATGACTAAAAGAATGCCCCGCGGGCTGGATTATTAGAAAGACGTGGGCGCGTTATTTAGAGTTGTGCTATTAAGCAAATTTACAACTATTAAGTAAACTAGTGAGTTAATGGTCTTAGATTTTAAACTAGTAAGTTAATTTATAAGTTAATGTTTAAAAAATAATCTGGTAAAAGGAAAAGGAAAAAGGGGAAGGGTTATGTTAAAAAAAAACAACATTTGAGAAACAAATATATGAGTTTAGTTAAGCGATATGTTAAAGTTTAGTTAGACATTTAATTAAAACCATATAAAATTAGAAAACTATTTTGGTAAATGAAAAGATAAATACTAAATTAAGAATTTTTAAGTAAATATGAACTTTAGAAAAGTTATAAACTAAGATTATTTATTAAGAACGTTTGAAATGGTTTATTAAAATGGTTTAACAATATATTTTTGTGACAATTTTAAACAGTAATTTTAGCAAAAACTATGTATAAACGATATGAATAAATATTTTAATATTAAAATGAAAGTGACAAATAATTTATTAAGTTTTTAACATTTTATATATTTCGTTGCATTTTTATTGTTTTATAATACTGATTTTAAATTGGGTAGCATGAGTTATAAAAGCAAAGACATCATGTGAGGTTTGGGGGTAGATTTAGGATGCTAAAAAATAATAAAACACCATGAAGGTGTAGAAAGCAGGTTTATATGACTGATGAAATATGCAACATATGATAGTGCATGAAGTAAGTTAGGAAGCTCCTCATAATTTTAAGAAGACAGGACCTTGTGGACGTAAAGCTTGAAAGCAGTAAAAAGGAAAAGTGTGTAAGAAACATTTTAATTAAGATGTAAATGTGTTTTAATGGTAATATTAAATGAATAGTAGAGTAGGTAGCATGGAAACACCAAAAAGGTGTAGAAAGCAGGTGTAGATTGTGTAGATTAGGAACAATGAATAATTGAGTGGGTAGCGTGAAGACACCAAAAGTAAGTGTAGAAAGCAGATTGTAATGGTAACACCAAAACATTTAGTAAGTAAACTAGTAAGTTAATGGTCCAAAATTTTAAACTAATAAGTTAAAAAGTAAAATAATTTGGCGTTAAATTGCACTATTATACTAATTATTTAATCAAATTTGAAAAACAATTAGAGAAATGAATTAATATCACGTAAGAAATATTTTGCCTACAGTGTGGTTTAATTTGCATTAACATGTTTGCCCTTGTTTTACTGCACGATAATTTTTAAAAGCCGTTAGCATTTATTCCTAATTACCTAACCACGACAGAAAATTAAATAGAACAAAAATACATTCCACAAATACCACGGTTAAAAAAAGTATAGTTTAATATGCACATTTGATCTCTTAAATATGCAAATTCCTCCATTTGGAACAGTCAAATCTGTTAGTTCATGCACGCAATATCTCAGTACTCTTTTGTGTCTGTACTCAGTTGTGCCATACTCTTTTTTTCCAGTACTGTTTCGTGCATACTTTTTTGCAAAGCCCAGGACTGTTTTTTGGTACGGTTTTGTGCTGTACTTTTATGATAGGGGCCGGTCCCGAGGTATGAAAATATTTGGTTGTTTTTTACTCGCTATTTGATAAACAATCCCCAAATGGGCGGAGAGAGTTGTAAACATGAATTAATCGGTCGGGTTCGGGCTTCATGTACCTAATGGCAACATTTTTGAGCACTGATTAATACACGTTGATTTTCTATTAAGCAAATATCAAAATTATAAATTTTTAGATTAGTTTTTTACCAAAAAAGTGTTTTTTTTTTAATTTTTTTTTGTATTTCAAACTAATTTTTATTTTAAGCACTCTTAGCAAATATCCTTTATTTTCTCTTAATATTTTTAGTTTTTTTTTCAATTAAAATCTCAATTTATATTCAAATTAATACACATTTAAGTATAATTTGAGTATTTTCAAAGTTTTTTAAAGAATATAAGAATGACAATTTTTTAGCGCTTTTTAGTTTTATAGGGGCAAAAACAGAATGTTTTTAGTTTTTTTTTTTGTTTTGATTTTGATTTTTTTTGTCTCTATCTATATCAATGTCAGGATTTTTTTATTTTGAAAATAGTTGAAAATGAAATAAAAACAAAAAATAAACAAAAAAAATCAATATCATCAGGTCAAAAAATCAATAGTTGAAAATGCTTTATCATGGGTGGCGCTGGAGCGCCATGGGGCGATTTAGCCCCGCGGCGCCGCGCCAACCATAATGAGAGAACGTGGGTAAATTTTGAAATTCATCTCGATCTTCTTCTTATTATTCTAACGCTCAATTCTTGAAATCGATATTCCTCCTTCGTTACTGATTGATCAAAAATAAACATGGGCTTATTAGAAAGAATAAAAAATTACGCAACTTTCTTAGGAGCCATTTTTTTATTTATGTCCTTGTTATCATCAAATAATAAATTTAAAAATAGCTAAATGAAAACTTCTAACCGCACAATAACAGCCTTTTGGCAACAATAAGGATTGTACAGAGCAGACAGCGGACAGCTCCTCATAGAAACTGCACAATAATAGCAGACGGTTGCTGTGCTTAGTTGCTATTGGTGGCGGAAACTGCACAACACCATCTATTTCAACCGCGCGAAAAACGGCGAAAACAAAAATATATGTTTTGTTTATTGCTGATTTATTGATGAAAAAATTAATTTAAATTTTTATTTCAAAAAAAATATAATAATTGCAATTATCGGTAAGCCCCGCGGTAGCTTAGCCTCACAGAACCGCGCCAACTTTAATTAACCAACTATAATTAGTTGGGAAAATTTTGTAATTCATGTTCATCTTTTTCTACTTATTTTAATATTATTCTAACGCTCATATTTTAAAATCGATATTCCTTCATCGTTCATGTAGGATTTAACCCCGAGGCACCGCACCAACTATAATAAGAGAACGTGAATGAAATAAAATTTGTAATTTATGTTCATCTTCTTCTTCTGCTGATTCTTGATTTTTTTTTAAATTGATCGCAATCATTAGAGGTGCCGGAGCACCACACAGCAATGTAGCCCCACGACACTGTGCCAACTATAAATAAAGAATGTGATTAAGTTTTATAATTCATGATCATCTTCTTTTTTTCATTATTATTATTTTTATTTCCAAAATATAATTGCAATCCTCGCTGGTGCGGCGATTTAGCCCCGATCCACCGCTCCAACTATAATTAGAGAACGTACGTAATTTTTTAATAAACTTTCATATTCTTCCTTTTATTTCAAAAAATACAATTGAATTATTTTGAGGCGCAGGAGCGCCACACAGCGATTAAGCCCCATGGCAGCGCGCCAACTATAATTAGAGAACTTGGATAAATTTTGTAATTCATGTCCCTGTTCTTCATATTATTAACAGATTTTTTTTTCAAACGCTTATATCTTAAAACTGATTTTCCTCCGTTACTGATTTATCAGAAATAAATTTGAGCTCTTAGAACAGGGTAAAAAATGGCGCAATAATTTTTTTAGGAGCCACTTTTTTCAGTGCCCAAATTTAAATTGTTGACAATATAATTTTAAACTTGTATTAATAATCGAGCACTATTAGAAATTTATATTATTGCATAGCTAAGACTCTAGCTTTTTTACATTTACTTTAAAAATTCAATTTATCAACTATAGATAAAGAATGAAGAATTTTGGCAAAGTTTTTCACATTGTATTGTTCACGGAAAATACGTTTTCTAATGATAATATTAGAACTGTTAAAACATTATATATCGGCAACTGGATGATTATAAACATTTGTCATTGAGCAATTAATACTTTACTATATAAGGTTATTTCTTTAATTTGATTTTAAAAAGTGGTAGACTAGCTTTGAAAAATGCTCTAAGAATAGAACAGCAAAAAGGGGTGATTTCTCCCCGGGCGTGTGTTTAGACAGAAAAGATGTGGACAAGTCTGAAATTGACATTATTTGCATCATAAGAAATTTGTATTTGATTTGGCCAGCTGCCCACTGAGAAAAAATTGCTACCATGTGATAATAATTTATTTATAGATTGAACTAATTACACATGACTTTCTTAGTTACATTGCATTACATCGCATTTTTTAATCTGATGAAATGACAATTAAAAAAATTACACTCACAGCAATCTTTGACAAGCGCGAAATCGCCACTTTTTCAAATTTATAGCTGTTTTTTACACATACAAATATAACCTTCTAATTGAAAGAGTGGCACTTTCACGTTTGTCAAAGATTGCTGTGAGTATAATTTTTTCAATTGTCATTTCATCAGATTAAAAAAATGCAATGTAATGCAATGTAATTAAAAAAGTGATGTGTAATTAGTTCAACGTGTAAATAAATTATTATTATATGGTAGAAATTTTTACTCAGTGGGCAGCTGGCCAAATTAATTACAAATTTTTTTTGTGAAAATAATGTCCATCTCAAACTGGTCCACATCTTTTCTGTCTAAACAAACGCCCGGGGAGAAATCGCCCCTTTTTCCTGCTCTATTCTTAAAGCATTTTTTAAGGTTAGTTTAAATTATTTATAATGGCATTTATAAATAGCAAAAAATAATGCAAAATGGTCCATTTTTAGCCCGTAGAATACTTTATTAATAATAATATTTATCACAACTTAAAAAAATCACGACCAAATTTATGCAACACTTCCATGTTTTGGTAAAAACTCACAATTTTTTGTACGTCAAACGCAATAAACGTTTAAAAAAATACTGCACCGATCCGTATAATCACAATAGTTATAAAAAGTAGCAAATCGCTTTTTTTAAGTCCAATATTTGTAACAAAATTATTTATACACATTAAGAAATCTTCTGTGGGCAGATTCATCAAAAAATGCTGTTTTCGTAACGGTTTTGCACCACTAAAGATATTTTAAAGAAAAAAGGAGTATTGGGAGCAGGGAAAGTTTTCAAAAAACTCATCGAAATCAAAAAGAACAAATTTGACTCTGTACTGTACTGTGTTTTTAAGACGATACCTTCAATCAATTAAGATGAAATGGATGAATTAAGATTTTTCATAATTTTTAAAACTAAAATATTATCTGTGGAGTTTATACGTATCCCCTTATCAGCAATTTGGATGAAGTTTGGCCTAATGAGTGCCAGGATATTGTTGACAACGGGTTTAATTTGTAAACTAGAGGAGTGGTGAATTCAGAATAGTGATTTGTAAGTGCGAATTTACCAAAACACTTTTATAAATTTGAAAAGTTTGGTTATAAAAGTCTTTTCTTTAAGCATACAGTAAAAACTAAGACTAATTTTTGAATTGAGCCTGTTAAATTAATATGTCACAAAATTTAATTACACTTTAGAATCTTAGATTTTTGCTATTAGTCATTTGTTTGCAAAAAATTTTTAGTATCAGTTTAAAGAGGGGTCTTAGTTTAAATGGTCAATCTTTGGGAATTAATATTAATATGACATTGTTTAATTGTTTTTTTTGTAGTGTCATTCGATTCATTATGAACAAAACGAAACCACACCATTTTATGCAAAAAAAAACTAAATTTACACTTTGTAATAGTAGTCGACCACATAATAGTATTTATGTTAATAGCCGGGCATTTAAAATCAATTAAATTCTTAAATCGAGAACCAATTTTTTTTAAAACTGGGCAGAAAAAAAAGTTATGTAACCAAAAACTTAAATTTTAAACTTCGGCTTAAACTAAAAATTTTCAATTCTCACTATATACGAATGACTAGGAGTATTTTTTTTCAAACAATAAAATGGGTAACAATATGTTAGTCTGTGTTGTGTTATATAATCAACTCAACGGTTATTTTCAAGCTATAAATTTAAATTTTCCATTTTCCATTTTTTTAATTTAAAACAAATTAAATAATTATTTTGGTTCTTTAACACAGATAAATACTTTAAAAGCTTTATAAGTTACACTTCAACTGCTCAACATACTTAGTTATCAAACGAAAAAAAAACAAGAAGTATAGTATTTTATCTTAAATTCTGCCGCTCAAAAAAATATCATCCATCGTTGCGTTGTTTTTTACCTTTACTCCGTTATTTTTTATTTATGGTTTAAATTGAGTCGAAACTAAAATTCATGCTTTTGGCTATCTGTGCTTCTTTAATTTTAAATATTAATTTAATTCTTAATAGTTTTTAAATGTTTGCTTAAAATTTAGAAAACCTTAAAAATAGGATAAATAATATAACCAAAAATATATAATACTATATAATATATTAAGGAAAAATATGACACTCAGTCTCAGAAGCGAAACTATTTGGTGCCATTTTTTGAGCACTGCCATTAAGTGTTGTGCGCATAAAATGGCAAAACAACTGTTCTTATTGAGGCATGTGTCGTGTAAATGGGCACTGTAAAAAATGTAGCAGTGTTTTTGCGCATATCCTAGCATGCTAACTCGAACGCACTGCATTTTAAAGTACACTGCACTTTTTTTGCAATCTTGTGCGCATATATGCGCATATACTGCACATAAAATGACACAACCGCTTGAACCAAAAAATAAACCCACTAAAAAACCAGTATATAGTTTACACACTGTACACGAAATACAAACTTTTAGTATAGACATACAAAAATAAAATCCAATGCAATACATACATAGATCTTTTTGTGTATTGCATAGGATTTTATTTTTGTATGTCTATACTAGAAGTTTGTATTTTGTGTACAGTGTGCAAACTAAGTAGTGGTTTTTTAGTCGGTTTATTTTTTTGTTTCCCGCGGTTGTGCTATTTTATGTGCAGTATATGCGCATATATGCGCACAAGATTGCCAAAAAAGTGCAGTGTACTTCAAAATGCAGTGCGTTCGAGTTAGCATGCTAGGATATGCGCAAAAACACTGCTACATTTTTAGCAGTGCCCATTTACAAAACACATGCCTCAATAAAAACAGTTGTTTTGCCATTTTATGCGCACAACACTTAATGGCAGTGCTCAAAAATGGCACCAAATAGTTTCGCTTCTGAGACTGATTGTCATATTTTTCCTTAATATAATATATATTATTATATATTTTTGATATAACTATTATTTTATTTTTTAGTTAACAGCAGCTAATATTAATTTATTAAGTAGATTTTATAAAAAAATATGGTTTCATGATAAAGGGCAATAAATGACGTGTAATTGATATTTTATAACGTGTATTACTTTGTAGAAAGAAATTCATAATGACGACATAAAATTTTAATTTTTAATGTAAAGTTGTGTTTTCAAGTTACACTGAAACTTGTAATAAACATTAAGTATTGCGCATACCACGCATATTAACAACATATTACCAACATATTACCACCATATTAACAGCAAAACTACATGCCGTAATATCTTACCTGCACATGTGTATAAAAAGTTGATAATTCTGGGGTTTTTTTACTATTGGCAAATTCTACCCTGCTGACTTTGCTGCATTTGTTGTACTTCATCGACTATAGCTGATGATAATAAACAAATTTCACGTCACTGATTTTAAGGACCCTCAAAATGTCATATAGTATTTGTGATCACATCATAAATGTTTTGCTCTGTGGGAATGGTTGTGGGAGGAGCTAATAGAATCACTTTTAGTGAATTAGTGCTTGGGAAAAAATAATCTTCAATGGATAAAAAATCTCCTTTTTTCATAAGCACTGATTGGCTAAAAGTGATTCTATAACGTTACAACTCTGTAAAGAATATTAACACTAAAGAAGTTCCATTTAAATGGGAGGGTTTTGACTATCGTGAAAAGCACATATGCCAATGCTTTAAAAAGTTGTTTAAAGTAAATTAAAGCACAGTAAAAATCTCAGGCTATTTCCTTTGATGAAGGGATGCAGTCATAAAAATTACGTAGTAAACATCTGTGCGGGCTGGAATAATTTAACTCCCAATCAACTAGGTTTGAACTAACTATCATCAAACTAGTATAAGAATTTTTCAAAGATTATTAAAATGCAGTAAAAAAGCAGGTTATTATTTTGGCGGAGGGATGCATTCAGATATGAAACATCAGAGATAGTTGGTGTGGAATTATACTCTTCCTTAACTTTTGTAACGTCTCGTTTATCCGTAAACTTGATAATTTTGGTTTAAGTAATCGTGTTTTTTTAGTTTTTCGGCTTTTGTTTTTGTTTTGTAAAAACCTAAAAGGTGGCCGAAATTAAGGTGGATTTTGATTTTTTTGTTATTTTTAGGTTGAAAATATAAAAAACTCAATAGAGTGGAATAAAATTTTTACCAGGCTTTTTTTATAGTTGGCCGACCGTAACAAAAACCCATTCATGTTAAAATGTTTTGTTCTGTAGGAATGGTTGTGGGAGGAGCTAAAAGAATCACTTTTAGAGAATTAGTGCTTGGGAAAAATTAATCTCCAATGAATGAAAAATCTCCTTTTTTTTAGCAGCAATTAGCTAAAAGTGATCTTATAACGTTATACATAACTCTGTAAACAAGATTAACACTGAACTATTTCTGTTTAAATGGGAGGGTTCTAAACCCAATTGAGTGATATATATTAATTTGCATTATTTTGGTGGCAGGCAGAGATTTAAATCGCAAACTGTTCCTAAAATAAGTTTCATTTTCATTTTTGGGGTATAATTATACAATAAAATATCAATAAAAATGAATTACATTCAAACTTAGCGCACTTTAAAAAACTGAAGTATTGAATCCAGTATTTAATAACAAAACAATGCAAAATACTGAGCGAGCAAAACGGTTTAATATTGAAAAATAATTATCTTAGTTAAACAATTTATTTATCAAATTAATCAATTTGAAACAAAAATGTCAATTATTTAAAAACTACAGTTGACTGATTTTTTGTATATTTCTGGAAAAAGCGCGACTTAAAAAATCTATGCAATTTATTTTATTGTTTTGTATTAAAGCATCATGATGACCGCACAATTTTAATTGGTTTTAACATGTCTCTCATGCACTATTATAAGATCAAAGAGATATGTATTAACCATAAAAGGGTTTGTTATTTCTCAAAAAGAACATTACATAAAAACATGACAAATGTTCAAGAGAAAACTAATAGTTATGTACTCCCGCATAAAATCGATAACCTCATTATGCCACAATCACTCTGATATAAGGCATGAACGGTAAAAAACTTCCATTGGGCTGTTTTTTTCGAATGCATTTAAAAATATTATTCTAGCAAAAGACGAAACAAAGTTTCGAAAAAAAAGCCTTATATTAAATGGAATAGTATAAAGCTACATAAGTCTAAAAACTAAATGCCAGAAAAGACTGAAACAAGTCTCTTTAAAA
>JASAMX010005077.1:0-12369 GCA_030248175.1 Microlaimidae sp. YZB2_3 | reverse complement strand
GTTGTTTTTTAAGTGTTTCCAATTGATTTTTTGTTTTAAATCTATATAAAATATCGTAAAAAATTATAATTAATCTGAAATATTTATTAATATCAAATAAAATTTGTTAAAAATATTGTCTGTTGTATACTTGTATACTGAAATTTCATTTGAAACTTTATACCTTTAAACATTTTTTTTCCTTACAACCTTGAAACAGATTGTTCTAACTTTATTATGACCTTTCTATTAACGATACATACTCAATAAGTGTATTCTGCCAGAGTATATCTTTTTTTTGCACAAAAAATATGTAAACTGTGTACATTTTTGTACGTATGTGGTTAACTTGATAAAAATTTTTTTGTTAATTGGCACAATGCGCAGAGGGGTGCTCAAAATGTTCGGCCCCGTGTTGATGCTGGCGTTTCTGATTATGGTTGTCGATTACTTCCTTCTCGAAAGTATCCAAGGCATAGTTGTATACCGGCCGCTAACGACTGCGCAAAATAAATATAACTCTAAAGCTAAAGTCTTCCAGGCTGAACTTAAGGGCGTAACCGCTCTTCGCCAGGAAATAAACAATAAACCCGAGAGCGATAAAAAATATAAAAAATTTTTAGCGGTTATGTACAATGTAACCAATTATTATTTAGTTGCGTCATGTGTTTCTCTGCACGTAATATTTTTTTTCAAAAAACGAGCGGTTACTTTACCACTCATCTATTTTTTCCCCGACCTTCAGTGGTATTTCTTGGAGCTCCGAGCTCTGGAGCGGAGATCTGCTTCTAGAAGTTCCAGAGCACGATATTGGAGGGTAGAGGAACATCACTTGTATAGACACACTTTGCAGCTAAACCACTCATCTTTTTAATAACATCGAAGTATAGCTGATACTGAGCACAAAACTGACTAAAAGTAATTTGCGGTTTTTATTACAGTATATTTAGTCATTATCAATCTGGCTAAGTGCCAACTAGATTTATTTTTGTATGTCATCTAACTATACGCCATGTTATTGGAAAGATGAGCGGCTTAGCTACAAGGTATCTTTACTCAAGTCAAGTGGGGAAACTTTCTGCCTAAAGAGCGAATATAGAGGCAACAAAATTACTATATAAAGGTTGGTTATTTTAGGGCTTTGCTTAGGTTGTTAAAAAAACTAGTGTACAGTCCATGGTTTAGGACGTTCAAAAGTTTTACTATGATCACGGTGATTTTTTGGGCTCAATATTATGCTTAAAATCAGCGATGTTTGTTTTTTACATAATAGCTAAGTGATTCCCAAAGTGTTAAAAAACTTTCCATTTCAACCAACGTTATCAAAAATGTCAAAAAAACTTCAGATTTAAAAGAACGGTAATCAGTGTTAAGGATCTCAACAGAAATTGATTAACGCTGGATAAAATTGATTTTCCAATGAATGCACGCGGCGACAGTATGGCCACGCCCTCTTTTAAACAACATGGCCACGCCCTGTTTTAAACAACATGGCCACGCTTTTAAACAACATGGCCACGCCCTGTTTTAAACAACATGGCCACGCCCTCTTTTAAACAACATGGCCACGCCCTCTTTTAAACAACATGGCCACGCCCTGTTTTAAACAACATGGCCACGCCCTGTTTTAAACAACATGGCCACGCCTTCTTTTAAATAAACAACATGGCCACGCCCTCTTTTAAACAACATGGCCACGCCCTGTTTTAAACAACATGGCCACGCCCTGTTTTAAACAACATGGCCACGCCCTCTTTTAAACAACATGGCCACGCCCTCTTTTAAACAACATGGCCACGCCCCCTTTTAAACAACATGGCCGCGCCACGTTGATCCCCACGGAGCTAAATTTAAAGCCGCTATTTGCTAATTTTACAATCAATTTTCGGGTTCCTAAAATTTAGGATGGGAGAAATAAATGTTATTCTTGGCGCCCAAGGTCCCTAAAACTCAGAAATAAAAGAGTAAATGTTATTCTTGGTGCCTGCGGTACGTGATGTCTCAATTTTTTCGGTTTACGCAAATACAGCTTGAAAATGCCCGAAAAGGGTCAATTGGTATTTATTGTTTTTTTTATTTTTCTTTCAATTACGACCGGCCCGGTTACGGCTATGCGTCCCAGGTCTCGTTCTGGTCATCTGCGTGTTTCTGGTGATCTTCGCCGGCTACGCAAGTCTCTCCGTCACTGCGGCAAAATGAGCTGATGAGCTGAGACTGTGTGCGACTAGTTTTTCGCGGCAAAATGAGCCGCGATTCGTTTGAAAAAATACGCGACCGTGTGCGACTAATTTTAGATTCTAAACGGCATTTTATAAACTACAGAATGAGTCACAGTCGCGCGTATCCCATAATAACCGCGCCTTATTTTGCCGTAGCGACGAAGGTATTTTCACACTCTGCTTCCCTATCATACCAGAAATCTTTGGACATCAGTATCGCCAGTTGGCCAAGTCCCAGTACGTCTTTATAAGAAATCTGACCCTTATAGGTTAGCATGGTCGAGCTTGTGGCGCAGTGGCAGATCTAATGTCTTGCATACTGAATAACCTGGATCGAGTCCAGACTGAGACACGCTGCATGGTGATGATAATATTGATTGTTAAATTGTTAAAATTGTTATATGTATGTAGCATATGGTTGCGCAGTTTGTGCCGAGTAACATCGACCTTGCGTGCCCACAGGCAAACCAAACGTAGCTGCTCTATTTGGCTTACGTGACTAATCTAGACACACCCACATGACTTGCATGGAGACAAAATTGTTTATTTACACACCACCCGCAATTTTTAGAAACTTAATGCATTTGTGCAAATTGTAAATCAGATGTGAAGGTCTCTCCCGAAAGATTTTATTGTAAAGTGTTCAGTGGAAACCAGTTGCAAAACAGAGCAAAAATTACCATTTTTTACTTACATCAGAAATTATTTTTGAATTATTGCAGTTACAGAGTATTTTATTATAAAATTTTTTTTGTAACCTAAATTCATTTTTTAAAACTAATTCAAAACACTAGAAATAGTCTTAAAAATACAAATAGAGTAAATTTCAATGTATGTCAAGCTTAAATAAGCTTAAAGTCACTTATTTAAAGGGATGAGCTCCGGAGATCCCTCTGCTTTAAATGAACGCAGCATATTGGAGAGTATAAGAACATCATTAGAAAGTGCTGTTTACGTCTTGTAGCCATTGTTTGTTTCTGAGACTTTCATGCTCACCTATGCTTGTCATAATAGTGCAATCACTCTTTTTCTACAGCGCATTCAACAGTTGGGGCTGTTTGACATTCTTATTTTTCCTGGTGCCCCAATGGGTTAGCATACCCTATCTACTCTGCCGACTGCCTGAAACATCAGGATTGACCACCGAAGAAATATTGGTGAAAATGAACGAACGCGAAACAGATGAAAACTACGGCGCAACCCGGATAAGAACTCAGGATCCTAATAATGTGCGTCTGTCTGCTGCGTGACAACGGCGCATAAAAAGGGTAGTTAATGTGATAGTTAACGAAAATCGCAAGTAGGTAGGTAGTCAAATATTTCTAAAATTTAACGCAAGTAGTTAATCAAAATTTCAAGTAGGTAGCTAAGTAGGTACCAGGGGTAGGGGTTTGTTGTGTTTGGGAGAGAGTAAATGTTGTTTTTAACTGACTGGTTTGTTTTTTTTCAAACAAATATATGTATGTTTTTGTGTGTGGTTTGTAGATTGTTTTTTATTTTATTTTTTATTAGTAGTATTATTAATAATATTTTTTTTTTTTTTTTTGTTGTTTTTTTTTTTTTTTTTTTTTGTGTTTTTTTATCCCCCCACCCCCACAAAAATAATTCTTTTTATGGTGGTTTTTTTTCTTTGTTTTTTTGCTTTTTCTGCTTCCTCGCGCGCTGCGCGAGGAGGAGGAAAAGGAAGGATTTCCCCGGGGGGGGGATTTTCTTTGAGACTTGTGGAAAAAGGGGCAAAGGTTAAACGGAATTACCAGGCCGTTTTGGTTGGTTTTTCTTTTTTCTCTCTGGCAGCGGGGAAGAGAAAAAGAGGTTTTTGTTAGCTTGTTATTTTGCGAAGACCAGTATTTTATGAAACAGGCCCCAGGTAGTTAACTACTTGAATTTTTAAAGAAGATTTTTAATGTTTAATATATATTACAAAAAATTTAAAACAAAACCCGATAAGTTTTCTGAAGTTTTAGTTGTATTTTCTTAATGTTATCAATAAATAGCTCTTGTTAAAAAAGGTGAAAAATCTGTTATGTAATGTAATACAAATTCTTTTCGAGAAGTAGCAAATGTAATGCTACCAGAACCTGAATGAAAAAATATTATTTCAAATTAGGCAAGTAGGATTGAATAAAGTGCGAAAGGGTTTTTGTGACTAGCCATTTTTATTGGGACAATTTTTACAACCTCTAAAGCATGGTTTCTTGTTTAACAAAAAGTAAAAGTTGCAAACATTAAATCGGTAAGTACGGGGTGCTTTAATTGGGAAAAACGGTTTTTAACTACCTGCTTCCATCGGAAATTATACTGCCTCCTACCTGCCTTCGACCTAATTCCTATACCTGCCTTCAGTTTAAATTTACCTGCCTCCACCATGTCTCTTACCTGCCTCCGAGGAAGTTTTAGCTACCACTTTACCTGTATATGTTTTAGTGTTGTAAAAAGTATTGATTTTGGATTATTTTAAGTAAAAGTAAAAGTAATTTGAAAAATTTTAATTTAAGTAAAGTAAGAGTAAAAGTAATTTGTAATTTTTTAATTTAAGTAAAGTAAAAGTAAAAGTAATGGTCAAAATTTTATTTAAGTAAAGTAAAAGTAAAAGTAAGACCTATTTTTTAAAGTAAAAGTAAAAGTATAATAAAAGTAATTTTGAACGGAGCAAAACACCGGTTTTTGGAGCTCCAAAGCTCTGTTCCAAAGTTTTTTTGCTAATTTTATGTATAAATTATCATTTTAATAAGTTTTTAGTCAAAATAAATGGTTTTAGCGTGTTAGTGGCTTAAAAAATGTTCTCTTGCCATTTACTTTACAAAAAGCCCATGGGGAATTTACCCTTTCAAATTACTTAAATTTTACTTAAATTAATTTAAGTATTTGCAGAGGAAAATCCGAGTAAGAGTAAAAGTAAAAGTATTTGAAATTTCAAAAGTCGAGTAAGAGTAAAAGTAAAAGTAATTGAAATTTCAAAAGTCGGGTAAAAGTAAAAGTAAAGGTAATCCAAAATCCGTTACTTTTATTACTTTAAGTAAAAGTAAAAGTAACTTTTTACAACACTAATATGTTTCAATATAAGAGGCAGTCCACCTGCCTCCATACCTGTTCCAACGCAGTTTTACCAGCCTTTCACCTGCCTCCAGTTTTCTGGAAGCAGGTTCTAGAACCGTCCTTACTTGGTTCAAATCAAAAGCAAGCGAACATTAAATTAAAATAAATTTTGATGAGTAAAAATTTGGGTATTGTTTAAAAACAAGAAACAATAAAACATTTTTCATCCGCTAAACAAACTTGAACTTCTAACAAAATGTTGTTCTCACCGTTTTCCAAGAATATCCTGATTTTTCTGATCTGTTTAATATGCTAATTTTAAAATACTATCAAATTTTAAAGGTCCAGTCGTTAAAATAATTGGATTTGTGATTAGCCTTTTTTTCAATTTTTAAATATTTCCTACGTTTTCAGCTTTTTAAAAATATTTCTTATGATCGCTTTTAAACTCGTAGAGATATTGTTTTTTTAATTTGTTACCAAAAACAACGAACCCAAGATTTTTTTACCAAAAAATTTTAATTTTACACCAAAAATGGCTTTAGAATAAAACATATTCAAAATCATACACCACAAAACTAAAATTTTAATATGAAAATTCATATAAAATTAATTGCATGGAGATGGAACAGAATTAAAACAGTTCGTTAAATTATGTACAGCTATTAAAATGTTTAAAATGCTGCTGTATATTTGCTATCCTTGTAAATTTCGGTGTTAAAATTACAGTTTTGTGGTGTATAATTTGGGTATAATGGGTTGTTTTTAACTTTTGTTAAAAAGCAATATCTCGGCTAGTTCTAAACGAATTAATTAAATGAAATATTTTTTAAAACCTATAGGACCACGAGAATTTTATTAAATTTGCTTCATCCGATTATTCAGAGGTTTAAACCTTTAAATTCCTTTGATTGCTATTGTAAAAAATGTGAGTGGGCAACAAAAGGTTTTTATAGATACATATTTTAGAAAAAAAAACTCATAATTATTTGATTTCTGGAGAACTCATAAAGAAAAACGTGATTTATTAATAGAAGGAAAGACAGGGTATAAGTTATAAAATTATAAAGAAAAGTGTTTATTGATGTTGATATTAATATATTAATACATGATTTCAAGAATTTGTAATTAACATTTAAGTTCACAAATAAGCCTTATATTTAAGAGTAAGATGAAATACTGTATAAGAACACACACACACACACACACACACACACACATATATATATATATATATATATATATATATATATATATATATATATATATATATATATATATATATATATATATATATATATATAAACTAAACATACAATCTATAGTTCTAATTATATATATATATATTTATATATATATCAGTAGCGTATATAGGGGGTGGCGGGGAGGCGACCGCCACCCCTTTTGGCCGTTTCCATACTTAGGGGGGGCGTTCCCCCGCCCCCCCCCCCCTGGCTGGCGAAGCCAGCCAATTTAGTTTACTGTAGAAAGTTCCGCGCTTTTGCTTGAATTTCCACATGTAAACAAACAAAAAATGCGAACGGAAATCTCTACAAATATCTGTGGAATAATCTACAGTTTTGTTGAAAATCCACATGATAATCTTTCCACATAACACTGTAGAAAATTCAACGCTTTTTGATGGAGTTTCCACATGTAAAGGGTGAAATAATCCACACGGTGGAATATTCAACATGTCGACGGAGCATTTTTGAACAAAAAAAACAACGAAATATAAAGCTATTAATATTTATACCTAATTACTAGTTTATTTTGGTCAGAAAAATAATTTAAAAAGTGCATTCTGCTGGATTTAAACTAAGGTGAAAAATAATATACAGTATTAATTCTTAACTATTAAATTATTAACTATTAACTATTATATTAACTATTAACTATTAAATTTAAGACTCTTAAATTCTTAATTATTAACTGTTGCCAACTGTTTTTGGATCTCGAATTGGGTTTATTATTCGCCTCTAGCTGTTCAATGTAAGAAATGAAGCTACCCGCTTTGTGATTTAAAGTTTTGGTTTTTGCAGAAAAGTTGTGCCTCGGCGTTTGAAAAAAACCCAACGTGGATTTTATAATTTTGATGAAAAAAAACAACAGACAAAATTTTAAAAATAATTTCTTTTAAAGTAAAATGGTTAATTTGGGGAACATAATTGTACCTTATTACCTGTAATTTGGCTTTTACTTTTTAAACAGACAGACGAATTAAAAACTGTCCTTTGATAACATGAGTTGTAAATAAAATTAACCAAACAGTTATAATTACATTGAGTTTCCGATGATAGTTTTTAAATATTTTCTTGAATTTAAAGTAAATAAACGTAACCATACGTTTATTTATTCAGAAGTTTATCAATCACCATGTGTTTTATTTTTTCAAAAACGAAAATAACTGTGCAATACTGCTAACTATAACAATTTTAAAAAATGTAAATTTATATAAAAAATGAAATTAAATGGATGTGGTTAAAAAAGTAAAACATTTCGTGCTGGGGCATGAAACGGGTTTATAAATTGAAATAACAACTGTAAAACTTCGAAGATAATGCAAGGTGGAAAAACATGCTTTATTTCGACATAATCATAGTAAAAAAACTCCATTTTATATAAAACGATAGGACGCTTACAATTTTTGTAAATATTTACCAAATGATTCCTAAAAACTGACTTTAGAGTGTGATTTTTGGTTAATTAGCGTCTGCAAACCAATCGACTTCTTGTTAAATTACAACGCGTGCAAAAACCAAAAAAGGGGTAAATGAACGTGCGGTAATAAAAGATAATTAATTAAAATGTGTTTTATATTTTCAAAGAAGAAGATAATTTGGCAATATTGCTATAATAATAAAAAAATTATTTATAAATAAACTAGATTTTGAATGGTTTTTGTTAAATAAGTAAAACAAAACTCTGCGGGTATTGAAACCGATTTGGTTAATTAAATAAGTAAAGCAAAACTGTGCAGGTATCGAACCCGGGATCTTAGTAAAGATTCCGGATTATCTGGTCTGCCACTGTGCTAACAAGACATCTATTCATGTGGCGTTAAAAGATTTTATAAATCAAAATAACAACTGTAAAACCTTAAAGAAGGGAACCTTCTTTATTTCGAACGTAATAATTGTAAAAAAAACTTCATTTGATATAAAATGATATGAAACTTAATATTTTTTGTAAATATTTACCAAATGATTCCTAAAACCTGATTTTGGAGTGTGTAATTTGTCATTAAACGTCAAGAAACCTATCAATTTTTTGTTAAATGAAAACGTGAAATAGTTATTGTTAAACTAAAATGTGGAATAAATAATTTCTAAAACACGTACAGTTGAAATAAAAATAATCATAAAATAAACCATGACAATTAAACCTTTATTAAAGCGCTTCTTTCTTCTGAGACGCGGGCCTCATAAGATAGAAGTAGCAACTCGAAAACGTCTGTTGTTACCAGGGGGGCCCCAAAATTGGTGCGTGACCTAGGTGTTTATATATCCCATGATATGAAATTCTTTAAACACTGTAAAATCACAGCAAAAAAAGCTATGAGAGTGACATCACTAATTTTTAGAACATTCAATTTAAACTCTAGAAATAATTTTCTCAGAGCATATAAGTCCTCTGTTAGACTAATTCTGGAGTATGCTAGTGCAGTTTGGAACCCTTATTTACAAAAAGATATAAACATTTTAGAAAAAGTGCAACAAAATTTCACTAGACGTTTTTTTTATAAATGCAAGTTGTTACCTGTTGGTTATGAACATAGACTGGATTACCTAGGTTTAGAAAAGAAAGATTAAAGGATCGAAGAGACAAAATTGATTTATATGAGTGCTTTAAAATTGTACATTGCTTAAACAATTTGCAAGCCAATGATTTTTTAAAGTTTAACCTGCAGCCCACCAGTGGTCATCGATTTAAATTGGCAATTGAAGACTGCCGATTTAATGCAAGGAAATTGTCTTTTGCAAATAGGGTGGTTACACCTTGAAACAATCTAATCCCATCTCAAGTAACTGTCGATTCCTTGAATGCATCTAAGAAAAGTTTTAAAACTGACTTAAATAAACGCTCTTTTTAGCCTTTAAAGTCATATCAGACAGCTATTTTTATTGATAATTAGTTACAATTGTAATTCATATTGGCGGCAATTAAGTCGCAGATTTGATGTTGTTGATGAAAAAAAAAAATAGAAAAAGAGAAAAAAAAACAATGATATGATGAAAACAGTAGAATTAAACTATGCATAGACTATGCTAAATATAATATTAATTCTGTTATCTGATCATAAAAAAGATAATTAAAAAAAATAAAATAAAATAAAATCCTTATATATGGGGAAATATGATGCGCGCCACTTTTTGTTTTTGCAATATCTTTTGAAGGCGTGCACAAAATCCCCACAATCTATATAGAATTACTCAAAAAAATTAGGAAATTTTTTCTGTTATGCCACTTTTTTGATTTTTGGCCCGGTGCCAATTTCGCACACATGCAAAGTCAAAATTTTGAGGGACCAAAAAAATTGTGGTCTAGCACGTACCAGTTACGGATTTAAACAATGTTATTGTAATAGGCGTGTTCTACACACCCAGAGCAATAGATCGATGTGCATTACAACGCTGTAGCATAGCTTTGTCGCGCGCACGCGCGTCCCAAAATGGTGCGTGCGCAAAACGGTTGTTTTTATAGCATCAAAAATATGGGTATTTTCAAACCAATGCCGTATTCTACAAAAAAGAGCTAAAAAAATGGTTGATACGGCAATCGAATTCTATTGAAAAGGCGCGTTTTTCTGATATTAATAAGTTGCGCTTGTGTAATAAAAAACTTATTGTACCTTCGTTCGAAAATTAAAAAAAATTGTTTCCAAAATAGCCAAAATGTATCGCATTGGAACTGTGCCAAAAAATAAAAATCGCCAAACCAAAGAGGGGTAAAACTGTTTTTCGTGACTTTTTTTTCCAACGCCGTATCAACCGTCTTTCTACAATGCGTCGGCTAGCAAGAACTTTTTTTGAAATTACCCATGTCAAAACGCACAAATTTGCAAAAGTGCTTATTTTTAAAGGGGGTATAGCAGCAATGAAACTACACGTACCAAAACGAAATAGGCCTAGTTTTAACAAAAAATGATTGAATTTACCAAATATGACTGCAACTGACCCATTATTGGTATTTACGAGCTGTTTTTACAACCTAATGTAACCCTTTTTTTTCATTTTTGTCCATTTCACCACTTTGTGGATAAAGTTACTGTGATACGTGCAGACGCGCTATCATGCTTGAAACAGCTCAAATTTAGGGCAAACTATTTGGTTTCTCAAAAACCAACAGAATTAACCAAAATGAGCATCGCCTAACCAGTTTATGCATAGGCTAAGGTTTGCAAGGTTTTGTGTTTTTAACCCACGTCTCCGTATAACATCATGGATATAATGTTGCTCAGATATTTGCTCCTGTATTTTAAAGCATTTTTTTCTAAACACTGGATTCACCCCTAACGGCCTTGAGCACCGTTGCTCCTCTTACTACCATTCACACGGAGCGAAACATATAGTCGGTAATCACGAATACGAATACAGTATTACATTTTGATGGTCCTTAGGATTCTTACGTGACCCTCCAAAACTGGCGTTTTTTATGATTTTATGCTTGAAAGTTTGTTAAATAACTGTCACAAATCAAATTCCTATATCGTCCGAGCTGGACTGCTCCTTTAATAATGAACTGATCGAGTTGAAATTTAAAAATGCTGTAGCTTTATGGTTGAGCAATCCAAATACCAAATTTAAGTTAGGTTGGTTTTGGTAATAAAGCAGCAGTTCCGTTCGGGCGATAAAGGAATTTGATTTGTGGCAGTGCTCATTTATGAATTTTGTCATTCAAGTTACAAAAAATCTACTTAAAAAAGAGGCAACTTTTTACTTTCTTTTGATATTTCGATTATTAAGATTGGTGCAGTATTAGTTAAGATATTGCGTTTTTAGTAAAAAAAAACTCCGATTTTTTTACCAAAGACTTCGAGTTCGAACACTGGTTAATACATTTTTTGATTTTTTATTAAATAAGCTAGTGATGTTCCTCGGAGCTAAGAGCTCCGGAGCAGAGCTCCGCTTCTAGGAGCTCCGGAGCAACTCCTGGAGCTCCGGAGCTCCGCCCTATTTTAAACTAATTTCATAAATAATTAAATAGTCATCCGTTAATTTATTTTGTCAAAATTTTTTGTAATTTAAATTTTTTTTTCCAAAACTTATTTAAAACAATAACAATAATCTTAAAAATGTACATAGAGAAAGTTTAAGTAAGTTTCAAGCTTAAATAAACTTAAAATCGCTCATTTAAGGGTCAGAGCTCTGGAGCTCCGGAGCATGATATTGAAGGGTTAAAAAACATTTTTTATATTTTTTTACATTTTTTTATAAAAAAATTTTTTACATTTTTACATTTTTTTATAAAAAACTTAAGTTATAATTCGAATTAATACACATTCAAACGTGATTTTTATAGCCTTAAAGTTTTATTTAAAGCATATAAGAATGATAAAAGTTTTAAGTTATTTTTATGTTATAATGATAAAAACGTAAGGCGTACAACTTTTTTTGTTTTTAAAGTGATTTCATTTTGTTTCTTTATATCTTTGTGAGAAATTATCTGTTTAAAAAAGTTGTTAAACTGTTTTATTAGATAATTTTTAATAAAAAATTAATGAAAATGACAAATAAAGTACTATTTTTACCCGCACGATAGTTTTTGGGTGTTTAATGTTCCGCCGAAATTGAAATCAAGTTTGTAACATTTTTGTCTACACTTCCTTTTTTAGGCACAAAAAATCGCAGTTTTTCGTACGGAAAATGTTATATCTTAACAAATACTGCACCAATCTTAATAATCAAGGTATCAAAAAGTAGAAAGTTTTCGTTTTGTTGTAATAGATTTTTGTAACTTAAATATCCTTATCCACTGTGAAACTTTTTGAAGTACAGAATTATTAATTAAAAATTTAGGGGTTTATATATTACAAAAATTAAATTTTTCTGAACACTGTAAAATAATTACAAAAAAACCTTTAGATTATATCTTTCATTACTAATTTTTCGAAGATTTAATTCCAAATTCCGTA
>JASAMX010005075.1:2500-38064 GCA_030248175.1 Microlaimidae sp. YZB2_3 | reverse complement strand
TATTCTAGTATGGATTTGGTTTTGTTTTAGGATAAAATAATTTTATTTAGTAGGTTTTGTCTTGTTTTTTTTCCGTAACTATGTTTTTTGATGTTTCAAATTTATTTGACCTTTCTGTATTTTTATCTGTGTTTACTTTTTTATCCTATTGTGTGTTTTATCTGCATCTTGTCTTCATTTTACTGCTTTGCGCGTTTTAATATTTATCTGTTTGTAGTTTTCTACTTTTTTTTTCTTTTCTGCTATAAATCTAACTTATCTATTTAAATTCCTAAATTTCATGTAGTTTTATATACCTTTTGTCTATTTTACTAATTTTATTCTATATCTTTTTGTAATTTATTTGATTTCAATTGTAATTTAATATTATTTCTATTTAGATGTATTACTGATGATGAGTATAGTTATACTCGAAAGCTCTAATTTATGGTGTCCAGAATAAACGTTTTATCTTACGTTTTAATTGCATTACTACGATTCAGATTCCCCAAAGGAAAATCTATTGCTGTTTTACTTCTAATTAATATCATAACGAATTATCCAGTTTGCAATGCATAATTTATGTTGTCTTTAGCTATTGTACTGTTTTGTTGGTGACGTATACATTAGGTTTTCTGCCTTTCTTTTACTGTCGACATTGTGCACCCAATAAGTGCGTGTGTGTTTCCCAGGGGTGCGGCATTATCATCATCATCATAAACTTAGTTTTTTTTTTAAAGCTGAAGCGGGCCGGCCATGGATATTCCATATTACCGCCTACCAC
This sequence comes from Microlaimidae sp. YZB2_3, assembly GCA_030248175.1. Lineage (NCBI taxonomy): Eukaryota > Metazoa > Nematoda > Chromadorea > Desmodorida > Microlaimidae > Microlaimidae sp. YZB2_3. The sequence goes on along the minus strand of JASAMX010005075.1, from coordinate 37,301 downwards.
CCTATATCAGCACTGTTGTTGATGTAGAATGTTAGTTAGTTATTCCGTTGGCATAGTATAGTCAGTCTCGTAGCGGAGCTTCGCTCTTTAAAGCTTTGTAGCTCGCGTTTTGTGTTGGATATTAATTTAGAAAATGAAATAATGGGTTATTTTGCCAGAAATTTTTTAACTAAATTTGGTTTGATCCAAAGATGGTATTGATTGCTGATTGATGTGTATGTATAATGTGCACCAAACGTTGGTTAGTGAACAAGCAAATCGATTTATAAATTTATACGTTTAAAAAACGAAAAACCGCTTGCATTACAAAGCTTGGTTCATACCTCGATCAAAGTTTCTAAAGAAAAAACTAAAAAATCGATTTCGACGATTTTAAGGTGTTATTTTATTGATTTTTCCTGCATTTTGGCATTTCGACCAAAAGAAGTACCGGTAAAAAAAAATGTTTAAAATTAAAAAAAACGCTCTCAAATGGCCCAAAATTTAACTTTTTGGTTTTTTTTCCTTTGAACATTTTGGACGATTTATGTGCGGAGATAAAACCGTAATAAAGAAATAGTGGTCGAATTTTTGAGAGTGCAGAATAAAAATATTATTTTCACTATCCTTGTGGATTTATAAGATATAAATAAGCATTAATATTATGCAAACGATATTTTTGTGGTTCGCTTTTTTTGTCTTTGTTTTTTTTTGTCTATTTCTTCTTTTTTGAAAAAAAGGTTTTCGTTTTTCGTATTTTTGATTAGATTTTTTTATGGATTTGTATGTAATGTGTCATGTGTGAGATCATCGGTGGACTTCAGCCGCTGTGTAAAATTAAGCAGACCTGTGCACTGCCCCCCCCCCCCCGGAAATTTTATTGGGAGGGGGGCAATTCCAAAAGGGCAAGGGGGGCACGGGGGTAATAAAACGGGGGGAAGGAAAGCAGGGAAAAAAGGAAAAAAAAACAGAAACAAAGAAGGAAAGAAGAAAAAAGGGACCAAAAGGCTTTAAGTACAAATTTAAGTAAAAATAGGTCTAAAAAGGTTTAAAAGCATTGAAATAGGCTAAAAACTGCAAAAATTGTCATAATAGGTCAAAAATGGGGTCATATTTTTGGGGACTTTTTCATTTTTGGGCGGGGGAGCAAATCCTCAAATAAAACGGGGGGGGGAGATTTCCAGACCGTTTACAGGTCTGATTAAGGGTAATCAGTTAATTAGAATTGGATTTTAATTCCCTGCTTAGCTTCCTTTTTCTCAACAACCACTCCTTTCTCTTCCCCCCAGATTGATAGTGTTATCAAAAATATATAATATACCGAAAAATGTGCAACTCCTATATAAAAAAGTACAGAAAAGGTGGCCTTTATAATGAGCCTCTCCATTTAAATGACACTCTCCACTATAATGGCATAGTAGCCATTTTAATTCGGCGAGTTAAAATGGAGAGGAAGCTATTATAATAGCCATTTATTGACTTAATTTCACTTCATATATACTCACAAGTCTAATACTGTCCGGGCCGCACGAGTTTCTGCGTGTTGGACAGTATTAAACCGACACGCAGAAACTCGTGCGGCCCGGACAGTATTAGGTTTGTGAGTATATATGAAGTGAAATTAAGTCAATAAATGGCTATTATAATAGCTTCCTCTCCATTTTAACTCGCCGAATTAAAATGGCTACTATGCCATTATAGTGGAGAGTGTCATTTAAATGGAGAGGCTCATTATAAAGGCCACCTTTTCTGTACTTTTTTATATAGGAGTTGCACATTTTTCGGTATATTATATATTTTTGGTGTTATATTCTATTTTTTGTCCTTTTATTTTTTTGTCTGTTTTCTGCGTTTATGACTTTTGAAACATTTAAATATACATTAAAATTACCAATTTTTAATTTTTTTTAATTCTCAAGAATACTAAATGAATCAGATGACATTTTCATCTAAAAGATAGTTTTTCATAATAATAATTAATTTTGAATATATTAAAAACTTTGAAAAAAAACTGTGCAAATATTTATTTCATTCAAAGATACGAATCAAATCGGCTAAAATTAATGCAATAAATTGATCTTTTTTGTTAAATTAATGGTGCTGGACTGAGTTGATGGAAGTTTAATTCAAATCAAAATTGTATTGTTGGCGGCGTCGCGAGTTTTGAATTTTACTGTAACATTTTTTGCAACAGAATTGCAACATCTTTTTTTTTTTTCGTTCCTTCCGAATTTTTCGCCAGTTCGATGTTGAATTTTTTTGTTGTTGTTTCGCCGTTTATGTATTAGTTGGGTGAAAAACATGCGAAGCGATCTATGAATTTATACGTTAAAATCGTAAAAACGATTATAAAGCCTAGTTCATACTTCGTTCAGTTTTTAAACTTTAAAACCAAAACATTCAATTTGGACGATTTTAAGATGTTTGTTTTTTAATTTTTCCTGCATTTTCGGCATTTCGACCTAAAGAAAAAAGTATCTGTATAAAAAGTTTTTAAAATTCAAAAAACACTCCCAGATGGCCCAAAATTTAACTTACTTTGATTTTTGTCCTTTGAAAACTTTGGACGATGTCCTGAGTTTAAGGTAGAACACCACAGTTATGAGGATTTTTACTAAAAGTTAGATATCAACTTAGATATTAATTTTTCTCTGACAAAAGTATAATTCGATCGAAAGCTCAGAGTATGATGTATCCAACGGTAATAGTTTCATCGTTTACCGAATGTTCTACTTCGAGATATAGTTTGATGAATTTAAAGCTAAAAAACAGTTTTGGCCATTGAAAAAATTTGATTCGCTCAGTTTTTTATGCAATTTTATAGAAAGTTAACGAAAAATAGGGGGCAACTTTTAGATGTGGTTTGGAGTAAAACGTAATTCAAAATTTTAATAAAAATAAAAAATTCTATGTTTTTAAAAGAAAAATAAAATTAAAAAAATCCTGATTTAGTTTTTTAATCAAATGCAATTCAAAGTATTGATTAGACTTGTGTCTAACTATTTACAAACTTTCATTAAAATCTGAACGAATAAAATTTTTAATTTTAATTTAAATTTTTTTGATTTGACGTCCAGAAACTACATTTCAAAACGTTTGTTTAAAAGTGTCTATTAGGAAAGAGATCTCAAATGGGCCAGTAGCCGAGTGGTTAGAGTGTCGGACTCGTAGTCCCGTAGGTTTGAGTCTTGCGCAGGAAATATTTTTAACGTCAAAAAAATTTTTTTTTTAATTTTAACTTTTTAATTAAAAAAAGTGTTCTTTATTCAAGATACGCTAAATGAAAAATGAAAAAAAAACAGAATATTTTTGGTAATGAATTTTATTTTTAATATAATGTACTCTTGACATGTATTTTATTGGTTTCAAATGATTGCGGACGATAACAATTTTTTAAGAAAAATCAATGTCAAAAATTGAATGAGCAGGTAAAATTAAGTTACTAAAAATTAATTAGAAAAGATCTGCCGTCAAAATCTAACTCTGGTGTTCTACTTTTAATTGTATTTGATTAAAAAACTAATTCAGGATTTTTTTAATTTGATTTTTCTTTTAAAAACATCGTTTTTTTTAATTTTCTTGAAATTTTGAATTACGTTTTACTCCAAACCACATCTAAAAGTTGCCATCTCTTTTTCGTTAACTTTCCATAAAACTGAGCGAATCAAATTTTTTTGAATTGCCAAAAACTGTTTTTTAAGCTTAAAATTCATCAAACTATATCTCGAAGTAGAACATTCGGTAAAAGATGAAACTATTACCGTTGGATATACATCATAATTTAAGCTTTCGATCGCACTATATTTTTGCCAGACAAAAATTAATATCTAAGTTGATATCAACTTTTAGTAAAAATCGTCGTAACTGTGGTGTTCTACCTTAAACTCAGGACATCGTCCAAAGTTTTCAAAGGACAAAAATCAAAGTAAGTTAAATTTTGGGCCATCTGGGAGTGTTTTTTGAATTTTAAAAACTTTTTATACAGATACTTTTTTCTTTAGGTCGAAATGCCGAAAATGCAGGAAAAACTAAAAAACAAACATCTTAAAATCGTCCAAATTGAATGTTTTGGTTTTAAAGTTTAAAAACTGAACGAAGTATGAACTAGGCTTTATAATTGTTTTTACGATTTTAACGTATAAATTCATAGATCGCTTCGCATGTTTTTCACCCAACTAATACATAAACGGCAAAACAACAACAAAAAAATTCAACATCGAACTGGCGAAAAATTCGGAAGGAACGAAAAAAAAAGATGGTGCAATTCTGTTGCAAAAAATGTTACAGTAAAATTCAAAACTCGCGACGCCGCCAACAATACAATTTTGATTTGAATTAAACTTCCATCAACTCAGTCCAGCACCATTAATTTAACAAAAAAGATCAATTTATTGCATTAATTTTAACTTATTTGATTCGTATCTTTAATGAAGAAAATATTTGCACAGTTTTTTTTCAAAGTTTTTAATATATTCAAAATTAATTATTATTATGAAAAACTATCTTTTAGATGAAAATGTCATCTGATTCATTTAATATTCTTGAATAATTTAAAAAAAATTAAAAATTGGTAATTTTAATGTATATTTAAATGTTTCAAAAGTCATAAACGCAGAAAACAGACAAAAAAATAAAAGGACAAAAAATAGAATATAACACCAAAAATATATAATATACCCAAAAACTCCTATATATAAAAAAGTACAGAAAAAGCTGGCCTTTATAACTAGTTTTCTTTTTTATTTAATGATATTCTTTATAATGCATAATGTAGCCATTTTTAAATTTCGGCGAGTTAAAAATGGAGAAAAAGCTATTATAATAGCCATTTATTGACTTAATTTCACTTCATATATAATCACAAACCTAATACTGTCCGGGCCGCACGAGTTTCTGCGTGTTGGTTTAATACTGTCCAACACGCAGAAACTCGTGCGGCCCGGACAGTATTAGACTTGTGAATATATATGAAGTGAAATTAAGTCAATAAATGGCTATTATAATAGCTTTCTTCTCCCATTTTAACTCGCCGAATTAAAATGGCTACTATGCCATTATAGTGGAGAGAGAGTGTCATTTAAATGGAGAGGCTCATTATAAAGGCCACCTTTTCTGTACTTTTTTATATAGGAGTTGCACATTTTTCGGTATATTATATATTTTTGATAACACTATCAATCTGGGGGGAAGAGAAAGGAGTGGTTGTTGAGAAAAAGGAAGCTAAGCAGGGAATTAAAATCCAATTCTAATTAACTGATTACCCTTAATCAGACCTGTAAACGGTCTGGAAATCTCCCCCCCCCCGTTTTATTTTCTTCTTTGAGGATTCGCTCTCCCCGCCCAAAAAATGAGAAAGCCCCCAAAAATATGACCCCATTTTTGACCTATTATGACAATTTTTGCAGTTTTTAGCCTATTTCAATGCTTTTAAACCTTTTTAGACCTATTTTTACTTAAATTTGTACTTAAAGCCTTTTGGTCCCTTTTTTCTTCTTTCCTTCTTTGTTTCTGTTTTTCTTTCCTTTCCCTGCTTTCCTTCCCCCCGTTTTATTACCCCCGTGCCCCCCTTGCCCTTTTGGAATTGCCCCCCTCCCAATAAAATTTCCGGGGGGGGGGGGGGCAGTGCACAGGTCTGCTTAATTTTACACAGCGGCTGAAGTCCACCCGATGATCTCACACATGACACATTACATACAAATCCATAAAAAAATCTAATCAAAAATACGAAAAACGAAAACCTTTTTTTCAAAAAAAGAGAAGAAGAAATAGACAAAAAAAAAACAAAAAACAAAAAAAGCAAAAATTACAAAAATATCGTTTGCATAATATTAAAATGTCTTATTTATATCTCATAAATCCACAAAGGATAGTGAAAAATTGATATTTTTATTTTTCACTCTCAAAAAATTCGACCACTATTTCTCTTTATTACGGTTTTATCTCCGCACATAAATCGTCCAAAATGTTCAAAGGAAAAAAAACCAAAAAGTTAAATTTTGGGCCATTTGAGAGCGTTTTTTTTAATTTTAAACATTTTTTTACCGGTACTTCTTTTGGACGAAATGCCAAAATGCAGGAAAAATCAATAAAATAACACCTTAAAATCGTCGAAATCGATTTTTTGTTTTTTCTTTAGAAACTTTGATCGAGGTATAAACCAAGCTTTGTAATGCAAGCGGTTTTTCGTTTTTTAAACGTATAAATTTATAAATCGATTTGCTTGTTCACTAACCAACGTTTGGTGCACATTATACATACACATCAATCAGCAATCAATACCATCTTTGGATCAAACCAAATTTAGTTAAAAAATTTCTGGCAAAATAACCCATTATTTCATTTTCTAAATTAATATCCAACACAAAACGCGAGCTCCAAAGCTTTAAAGAGCGAAGCTCCGCTACGAGACTGACCATACTATGCCAACGGAATAACTAACTAACATTCTACATCAACAACAGTGCTGATATAGGGTGGTAGGCGGTAATATGGAATATCCATGGCCGGCCCGCTTCAGCTTTAAAAAAAAAAAAAAAACTAAGTTTATGATGATGATGATAATGCCGCACCCCTGGGAAACACACACGCACTTATTGGGTGCACAATGTCGACAGTAAAAGAAAGGCAGAAAACCTAATGTATACGTCACCAACAAAACAGTACAATAGCTAAAGACAACATAAATTATGCATTGCAAACTGGATAATTCGTTATGATATTAATTAGAAGTAAAACAGCAATAGATTTTCCTTTGGGGAATCTGAATATTAGTAATGCAATTAAAACGTAAGATAAAACGTTTATTCTGGACACCATAAATTAGAGCTTTCGAGTATAACTATACTCATCATCAGTAATACATCTAAATAGAAATAATATTAAATTACAATTAAAATCAAATAAATTACAAAAAGATATAGAATAAAATTAGTAAAATAGACAAAAGGTATATAAAACTACATGAAATTTAGGAATTTAAATAGATAAGTTAGATTTATAGCAGAAAAGAAAAAAAAAGTAGAAAACTACAAACAGATAAATATTAAAACGCGCAAAGCAGTAAAATGAAGACAAGATGCAGATAAAACACACAATAGGATAAAAAAGTAAACACAGATAAAAATACAGAAAGGTCAAATAAATTTGAAACATCAAAAAACATAGTTACGGAAAAAAACAAATAAGACAAAACCTACTAAATAAAATTATTTTATCCTAAAACAAAACCAAATCCATACTAGAAATATTTTTTTTCTTTTCTGCTATAAATCTAACTTATCTATTTAAATTCCTAAATTTCATGTAGTTTTATATACCTTTTGTCTATTTTACTAATTTTATTCTATATCTTTTTGTAATTTATTTGATTTTAATTGTAATTTAATATTATTTCTATTTAGATGTATTACTGATGATGAGTATAGTTATACTCGAAAGCTCTAATTTATGGTGTCCAGAATAAACGTTTTATCTTAGTATAAAAGTAGAAAAACCAGTTCTTAATAAAAATATTTCTAGTATGGATTTGGTTTTGTTTTAGGATAAAATAATTTTATTTAGTAGGTTTTGTCTTATTTGTTTTTTTCCGTAACTATGTTTTTTGATGTTTCAAATTTATTTGACCTTTCTGTATTTTTATCTGTGTTTACTTTTTTATCCTATTGTGTGTTTTATCTGCATCTTGTCTTCATTTTACTGCTTTGCGCGTTTTAATATTTATCTGTTTGTAGTTTTCTACTTTTTTTTCTTTTCTGCTATAAATCTAACTTATCTATTTAAATTCCTAAATTTCATGTAGTTTTATATACCTTTTGTCTATTTTACTAATTTTATTCTATATCTTTTTGTAATTTATTTGATTTTAATTGTAATTTAATATTATTTCTATTTAGATGTATTACTGATGATGAGTATAGTTATACTCGAAAGCTCTAATTTATGGTGTCCAGAATAAACGTTTTATCTTACGTTTTAATTGCATTAATTAGAAGTGTATTTTGGCAAGCATATAAAGATTGTGAGAGAAGAATTAAGACTTGTTAAAACCAGACCTGTCCCCAGTCTGGCAATGACCTCCCCCCCCGTTTTATTAGAGGTTTTTGCCTCGTTTTTAAAAAAAAAAAAGTACCCAAAAAATTGCGCTGTTTTTTGGTTATTATTACGCCATCATCGCGAATATTTTGGCAGTTTTTAGCCTACTTTAATGCATTTTTACCCATTTTACACCTATTTTTACTTAAATTTCGCTTTTTTTGTCCTGTTTTTATTTTTCCTTCTTTTTTTCTCTTTCTCCCCTGCTTGCCCCCTCCCTGTTTGGGGGGACGGGTTGGGGGGGGGGCAGTACACAGGTCTGTTAAAAAAAAGAAATATTCAAGACAAAATGTTACAATGTATTATCAGCGTGCATAAGGGTAATATTTATTAACAGCCTAATGTAACTTTTGTAACGCCTTAGTTGTTGAAATATATGGACACCAAGGGCATAGCCAGCGGGGGTTATGGGGTTGTATGTAACCCCCTCTTTTGGGCTGGCGGCGGTAAAAACTTTGGGGTCTTAGGAGAATAATTTTCAAAAAATTTCTCACGCTTCGCTCCGCTTCAAGCTCGCTATTTATATACCTTTTTACAACTTTTAAGTGATGTTTCTAATGAGTTTTAAAGACAATTTTTGAAAAATTTTTTCCTGTTGTCGCACGATTTTTAATCTTGTAGCTTTTTAAACCTAAAATTTTTTAAGTTTAACTTAAAAAAACAGTGCAAATAACAGCAAAAAAATCACTTAGCGCGAAGCGGAAAAATTTTACCCTTTTTAATGTCTTTTTTACGGTATTATGAAAATTTGAACTACAACCCCCTACAATCTCCCCTCCGAAAAATTTATATGGATGCAACCCTCATCCCTTTCCAAAATCCTGGCTACGCCCCTGATGGTGACCAAAGTTTTTATTTCAGTCCTCATCCTTTTTTTTGGAAATTTGATCCTTCACACTGTGTGAAAGATTTATCTATTTAAATACCTAGCACTTTTACTGGTGTTCATAAAATTTTGAACCGGGTTTATACGAACTGGGTCCGTAATTTTTTGCAAGAAAACTCTGGCTCGGGTGGTACACTTTTTAGACTGTGTCCAGTATTTAATTTCCTTAATTTTTGACACATATTAATTGATTTTTATTCAAATTTGATTTGAAAACTTTTTCTAAATTAAATACAATTAGTAAAAAATTCAAGTTTGGTGTCTTTTGGGCTGTATAAAAATATTAATTTCGCTAAAAAAATTGACTGACTTCGCTGGGTTTTTCTGCCACATCAAGCGGAACCAGTCCAAATACACCCTACACAAAATTTATGAATACCAGTGTAGTTTCAGCAATAAATTTAAAAATGCTAAAATAGAAACAAGAAATCAACTTGAATTTTTTTATTAAAAAAAAATGCTTTAAGGTCACTAAATTTTATAACAGTTTCAATAACACCTAAAAATAAAGCTAAAAATATAATATAATTCAAACAAATGTCCTGTTGTACAATAAACTTTCATAAAAAAACTCACACATGAGCGAATTTAATAGCAATTATTACCGATTTCTGCTAATTTTTTGTACGCAGCGATTTGTAAACGTGTCAGAAAAAGGAGTTTGGTGTGCAAAATTTCGCTGTGCAAGAAAATTTTTATTGGGTGCACAGAAAATAGCTTGCGCCCAAAAGTATAAGATGTGCCTTATTTTTCTTTAAATTTAGTTAAAAAATTTACTGTACACATAGCCGAAAATTCTCTTGGGTTATACATTTTTGATATAAACAATGATATTATAATAACTCTAATAGTTATTGTATACATCTCATAAATGGATTTATATTGTCAAACCCTAATCTTGTAATTAAAATCGACAAAATGGTTTTGTATGCTCAAGAAGTCTTCAAATTTCTAAACAACGGCTCATGATTAAAATAAGGAATCTTATTAAAATAGAGTTTTAATAAGATCTTATGATATAAATAATAATTATTTTCCTATTGAAGCGATTACGTTAGCTCTTTAAATAAAATTTTATATATTTATCACAGTCTACAATTGGAAAAAGTGCTTTAAAAATTGTATTCTTAGAGGTCCTTACCCCGGTTTGCCCTGGTTGATTTGACAGCTAAATTGCCGGGGCCGGGGTAGAAAAAATTGCGTTTGCCGGGGCCGGGGTAGAAAAAAAGTGCCGTGGCAAGCCGGGGCTGGGGCCAGGGCCGGGGCCCCGGTCGATCCCTATTCACACCACAATTGTATCGTATGGTATACGGATTCAATGGGACCAAAGCCAAAAAAAACTTGGCGAAAAGCAATTTTAATTTTTTTAATTTTAATATCTTATTCCGTTTTTGGCTTAAAACGGCGAAACAACAAACAACAAAATTCAACATTGGATTGGCGAAGGATTCGAATGGAATGATTTTAAAAAAAGTGTTGCAAATGTGAGTTGCAAAAAAAAGTTTCAGTAAAATTAAAAACTCGCGACCCCACCACAATCTAATTCTGATTTTAAATTAACTTCCATCAACTCAGTCCAGCACCTTTAATTTAACAAAAAAAGATCAATATTGAGGATTTGGACCGCATATTTAACTAAAACTATTATTTAAACAATTTTATTTCAGTATTTTAAATATATTCTAAATTATTTAGTACTATTTATAAAAAACTATCTTTTAAATTGTTATCTTATTTATTTAGTACTCTTGAGAATTAAAAAAGTTTAAAAATAGTAATCTTAATGTATATCTTAATGTTTCAAGGACATTGACAGCGATAGATCTTTACTGACATCTTGCGAAGAATGTTTTTTTTGTATTTTTGTTGCAAAAATGATTATTACTATTGAACTTTTAATGACTTCTTCGTTTTTGTGTTTATAAAAAAAATTTTTTGTTTCGAAACGATTTTAAAACAAGTGTTGCAAAAATGTGAGTTGCAAAAAATGTTACAGTAAAATTAAAAATCCACGACCCGAGCACAATCTAACTCTGATTTTAAATAAACTTCAATCAACTCAGTTCAGCACCATTAATTTAACAAAAAAAGATAAATTTTTGTGGATTCAATATTTTTAATATATTCCAAATTAATTAGTATTATAAAAACCGTAATCTCATTCGTTTAGCTCTTGAGAATTAAAAAAAAGTTTAAAAATAGTAACGTTAATGTATATTTAAATGTTTCAAGCGCATTGACAGCGATAGATCTTTACTGACATCTTGCAAAGTAGCTTTTTGTATTTTTGTTTATTACTATTGAACTTTTGATAACTTCTACATTTCTGTGTGTACAAATGGGTTTTTGGTTTTTTTTTTTTTATTTTGTTTATAAGGTTTTCAGGTTGAAATATCTCTTAAAACAATAGTAAAATATTCTTCCCAAACCTGTGCACTGTTGCCGGGGTTTTATTGGGTGGGGGGGGGGAATTCCAAAACGGGGGGGGGGGCACGGGTGGCAACTTTTTTGAAACGTGAGCGCAATAAAATGGGGGGGTCAAGTAGGGAAGAAAGAAAAAAAAGAGAAAAAAAGAATGGAAAAGGGAAAAAAGGGACAAAAAAAGCAAAAACAAGGTAAAAAGAAGGTCTCAAATAGCTTAAAATACATTGAAATAGGGTATAAGTAAGTACACGAGAAAAAAAACACTTTTTGGCACCCGTCTCAAAAAAAAACTATTAACGCCTTTATCTTATTCAAAATAGGTCCATAGGTTGTGTGGGGCGTTTTTTCAACTGTTGATAACCATTTTTTTTTTTCATAAATATATCCTATTAAACGAGAAAATTTTAAAAAAGCTGTTTTTTTTGGTCACTTTTTCCAATAAAAAACACTTTTATCTAAAAAAATATTCAAAAATCAGCTCTAAACCGTTTATTCTTAAGAAATTTAAAAAGAAACAACATTTTCAAGCTTTCTTAACGTTTTTCTACATATATATATACTTTAAATTTCATGGTTTTTTAGTTAACACATAAAAATTTTTTTAAAAAATCGTTCTTTTTTCTCAAAATTTAAAAAAAAATTTAGTGATAATTTAAAATTTTAGGCTTTTTCCTGTATTTTTAAAGTAAAACTGTCAGTTTTAAAGAAATCTACACAACTTTGTACCCCAGAAAAATTATTTTTTGCAATAATTTGGATTTTTTAAAATTTTTACATAGAGAAAAAAAAGTTCAAAAAATATCATTTCCGCTTTTTTGTCTATAATTGTAATTTTTAGTTTTTTTAGAGCTACAAAAACTGTTTTTATTAAATGTACGAACATTTTTACCCCCAGAAAAGCAGTTTGGAAAAATATTTTTCACAGTTTAGCGATTTTATTAAAATTTTATTCCTTTGACGTTTTATAATGAGCAGAAAAACATGAATTTTGAAATCTTGATAAAAAAAACATAACATTTTTCTGGCTGCGGCTCTGTTTTTGAACTCGGAATTATTTTTAACAAAAACGCACAAACATATAGGTGAATAAAAACAGTGATGAAATATTTTTTAATTTTTAAATTTTTTTTTGTTTTTTTTATTTTTTTGTCTCAATAATAAATTTGATACCTTGTAAAATACATCACATGACAAGTACTCAACTTTAAAAGCCGTTTTTATATGGTTTTGAAGTTTAGAAGTTTTTATAGAATTTTAAAAGAGCACTGTCACAAATAAAAAGAGCTTTTTAATACTGGACGGGTCCGGATCAATAACAAAAACAATTTTTTTGGTGGGAATATTTTTTGGTGGGCTACTCATATTAAAAGAAAAATAATAAAACAAAAAATAAGATTAACAATTTTTTGTAAAGAAAAAAATAAAAAACAATATACCGTCCGCGGGATTCTAAATTGTCACTTGCTCAGTATCAGTCGGAAACACTACTACTCACCCATCGCAGCTACAATTACCGCCGCATAAAACAGACTTATAAATATTTTTTTTTTGAAAATCGATAATTGCGGCAATAAGGGCGCGCCCTTATTAGGGCTATTGTGTGCTAATAAGGGCGCGCCCTAATAAGAGCAGTCAATATGTCTGAGAAATATGAAGTCACATAATTTTCCTTTTTTATTATTTTATATATTTTTGCTATCACTGCATTATACTCGGGTAAATGGTATTACATAAAGTACACCAAGTGGTTTTACCGGATTTTCCGTCCGTTACTGGGTGTTTGGTGCGTGGTGCGTGGTGTTTGGTGTTTGTGTGTGGTGCATGGTCTATATCGCCAATTGCTAATAGCTTTTTTAATATTGAATCGATTTGCTTCAAATTTGGTATTTAGCTTTCTTAGAACACAAGCTACAACATTTTCAAAATTCATCCGGAGCCGTCCAGTATTAAAAAACTTTTTTTATTTGTGACAGTGCTCCTTTAAAGGATTTTAAGGTGTTTTCTAATATATATATATATATATATATATATATATATATATATATATATATATATATATATATATATATATATATATATATATATAACGTTATATCACTAAGTAAAGTAAACCAACTAAAGCTTTTACACGCATTGGTTTTATTGGATTTTGTTTTTCTGAAAATTTCACAAAATCTGTTATTAATTTGCAGGTTTTACAGAGACTTGTTTCAAACTTTTCTGGTCTGGCATTTAGTTTTTAGACTTATGTAGCTTCACACTATTACAACTAATATAAGGCTTTTTTTGAAACTTTGTTTCGGCTTTTGCTAGAATTAGATTAAACAACATGATTGTGTTGTGATAATTATGGTTTTAATTTTTTATATTTCATCAACATCAAGCAATAATAAAAATAAAGCACTAAACGTGCAATGATAAAAAGATTTTTATTTAGTTAATTAGTACATTTTTTGTTTAACATTATGAAATATAATCGTCAGTTATGCCCAAAAGTAGGATACTGCAGATTATCTTGCATTGTCTAAAAATAATTATCGGGGCTCCGTTGAGCATAACAGAACTATAAGAAGACATCTTAAGAGCATAGTTTTAGTGGGAGAACAGACAGTAAGTGCAATGTGGTCTTAAAATGCCCCCCTTGGCGGCTTTGCCCCCCGGATTTGCCCCCCCCCCACGTTTTATTTTGCCCCCCGCCCAAAACAAAAAAAGTACCCAAAAATTATAGCGCTTTCATTTTTACCGACCTTCATAATGAATTTATCTTCTCGAAATTTTTTTGTTTTTATGCTAGGTAAGATGAACTGAAATTCACTCAATTTTGTCCAAATTTTAAAACTCTTACTACTCATTTCTACCTTAATTACACTTTAATAAAATGAATTTTATAGGTCTTAATTTATTTTCACTGCCAAAAATATTTTTCTACCTTGTAAAGTTGTTTTTATCTACTTTAACCTCAAAATTTGGAAAATATGATATTTTGAAAATTTTTGAAATTGTTTTTCTTGAAAGCGAGTTCACCCATGCTGTGTTTTGAATATCGGTATTTTTGCTCTTTGAGCTACATGCATGAAAATAAATATCTTGAACCATTAATCCTTGCTCTTTCACGTGGTAACCATGGTTTTTAGCCTAGTCGGACCGGTTTTTTTAAAATAAGGTGTTGTTTTTTTTGGAAAAACGCTGTGAACAAATTTGGGTGCCTTTTCCAAAAAAAGTCAAAAGTAGTAAATAGTAGAGTAAAATCAAAAACAAAGAGGGAACACCTAACTGCTTGTTTGCAAAATAATAAAAATCGTTGTTGTTAAAAAAGTGTATAAAAATGGCGTAAATAGTTAAAAGTCAAGGTTAAAAGCCATGTATAAAGTAAAAATGTGTAAAACGTCTAAAATCCTTAAGGTTAATTAACAAATGTGTTGCAAAAACTAAAAACTAGTAGTTTAAAGTGTAAATTTTTGTTAAAAATTAGTAAAAATGTAACAATGATACAAAATTTTGTTAAAAAGTTAGTCAAAACTAAACAAGGTTCAAAATATTCTAGTAAAAATAAGTTAAAAGTATAAAAATTCATTTCTAAAAAGTTAAATGAGGTATAAAATGGTAGTAAGAGTCCTAAAATTTCACAATGAAATTTCAGGACATCTGAACTCACGTAAAAACAAGTGTGTTTAGAAGAAAATGCATATGAGAAGTTAGGTTTTTGACAATCTAGGATGTAAAACCTGTAAATTGTTTTTGTTTAGCAAACCGGACTTATCAAACGACAAGGGTTCCACACGGTCGCCATTGTGGGCAACCGGATAGCACACATCCACAGTGACAGCGCCTTCAGGGATTGGAAGGAGTGTGGTCGGCAGCGGTTTTTCAATCATGTGGCGGGACGGGAAACACCACCCATCAGCGAGGAAAGCGAGTTTTGGGTTGACAACCGTCATATTAACCCCACGATTGTCATATGGTCTCGACACAACAAGGCTCCGCATCTAGAGCCATTCATTCCGCATACCGACAGGGACCAACCATCAAATCGGGCCTTGCGGCCTGAATCTAGGCAACGCCGCTTATCTGCAGCCCGTTTGTGGGATTGTCAGGAGAGGATTGCTCTGGCTCAGGAAGAGGACCCCTTCATGAACTGTGTCCCGTAGGATACTTTATTTGCTAACTGTGTGCCGAATTGGGAGGAAGATGCGGCCCCAAGCACTCGTCAACCATCGTCAGCCGCCTCACAACCCCCACCGCGATCAGCAGAACAATCCAGGCGTTCGCACCAGCATTCTATGGTGCCGTCTAGCGACTGAAGAAGAGGACGAAAGCCAGATGCCCCCGCGGACTGATAAGAACCAGAAAAATCGACCTAAAAGGAGGTAAAAATTGGGTCATTTTTGAACCCGATGCGGTGAGGATTTACGACTTTATGACATATTTTCAGGAGAGACTGAGGGCCACTCAGAAACGATTTCGAGGGCTCACAGAAAGACAGCTCAGCAAAACTCTTTTTGGAAAAGTCTGATTGAATTGGCTTTTGCATTATTCTGCATCAAATGTGATGATGTTTCGCAGCATTATCACATATTTTTTTGCTGTCTTTTGGAGGGACCCTGTGATGCAGAGGAAACACTCGCTTGTGGCCTAACAAACGTGACGTTTCAGCCAATTTTTTGCAGAGTCGGAAGGATCCGGCTTGGCCTGTTTTCGCACCTGATGCGGAGATGTTTCACCACATTATTACTTATTTCTGGTCAACTTTCAAATTGCTTGGTCGACTTGTGGTGGAGTATGAAACTAACCCTTTTGGAAAACCACTCAGTTGTAACTTTTTGAAAGGCCGGAAAAGACCAGCTCACCTTTCGCCTTCGCACCCACTGCGAATATGCTTCACAGCGCGGCCTTCTCTGCGGTTTGTGGAAAACCAGTGGCAACTTTTGGACAAGCTGTTTTCTTGACAACTTGACAACAACAAGGACTGGTGGTTGGGACCCAGTCTGGAGTTTTTTGCACCCAGCGTGGTTATGTTTCACTAAAACATTACCCGGTTGCTAAAAAAATTTGGGCGCCAATTGAGATGCAGTAAAGTTAACTCAATATTCTCCATTTTGGATTTTGAAGAAGCTGGGGAAGACTGGCTTCCCCAACTTTTCGCAACCAGAGTGGTGATGTTTCGCGGAAACATTACTTACTTTCAGCTACTCTTGGTGTAAACGTGAGGCTGGTCTGTGAGGACGAGAAAATTCCTCAAGACTGGTAACATTTTGGAAGAGTTGGAAAAGTCCGGCTCCATCAGACTTTCCACACCCGGTGCAGAAATGTTTCACCGCAGATACAACTGTTGGCAGGAATATTCTGGAACCGTACGCAGAAGTGTGCTTGGATAACTTTGGTAGCTGCATAAGTAGCCAAGTGTAACTTTTTGCAAACCTGTGGAACTACAGTTTCATGGGTTTATGAAGTCTCGTCACGGATCACCAGAAGGGGTGTGTTTCTCCAACATTTGTTGGGGTGGGCTGTTTTTCAAAGGCAGCTTACATACAACATTTTTACATTTGTTTTAATTTTAACTTTTTTTTACCATTATTTGTGTACAATTTTTAAGAAATGCGCATTTTCCGATACCCCGACTATCGCGGTTTTTGCATTTTTCAATACTAAACATAATAAATTTACTTACATTTTTCATTTCCTCAATTTACCTTCCCTATCCGTTCCAGGTACTTCTTGCATCCAAGGGGCATTACAAAAATTTAGCTTTTTACTTTTTAGAAGGGGTCAAGAATTCTCCATATGGGATTTACAGAACAAAATAAAAACTTTTTAACGAGGGGTATTGACGATTACGGTTGGTTAATAACGTCCCAGTCAATGCGACGTCGCAGTCGATAAGTCGGGATCGCTAAACAAAACACTTTACAGATTGTACATCTCAGATCGTCAAAAACCTAACTTTTTGTTTGCATTTTCTCCTAAACACACTTGTTTTTTGAGTTCAGATGTCCTGAAATTTTTAACAAAAAATTTCAGGACTCTTACTACCACCTTATACCTAATTTAACTTTTTAAAAATTAATTTTTATAGTTTTAACTTATTTTTACTAGAATATTTTGAACCTTGTTTAGTTTTGACTAAATTTTTAACAAAATTTTGTACCATTGTTACAATTTTACTAATTTTTAACAAAAACTTACACTTTACACTACTAGTTTTTAGTTTTTGCAACACATTTGTTAATTAACCTTAAGGATTTCAGACGTTTTACACATTTTAACTTTATACATGGCTTTTAACCTTGACTTTTAACTATTTCCGCCATTTTTATAAACTTTTTTAACAACAACGATTTTTATTATTTTGCAAACAAGCAGTTAGGTGTTCCCTCTTTGTGTATGATTTTACTATACTATTTGCTGCTTTTGACTTATTTTTTGCCCTGAATAGAGCGGGTTGGTAACCTACTTTACATAGCACCCCAGAATTCTCACTACGTTGAGTGGAAAACTGCGCCGTGCTTAAACAACTTTAACATTTTTACTTAATATACCAGAATTTTTACCCCAGAATTTTCACTACATCGAGTGGAAAACTGTGGCGTGCTTAAACAGCTTTTTACAACATTTTTACTTTATATATAGCACTCCAGAATTCTCACTGCGTCAAGTGGAAAACTGCGACGTGCAAAGGCAACTTAATTACAACATTTTTACATTATTTTTTTTACTTTTAACCTTTTTTTACCATTATTCGCGTACCATTTTTAAGAAATGTGCATTTTCCAATACCCCTACTATTGCGGTTTTTACATTTTTCAATACTATACATAATAAATTCACTTACATTATTCATTTCCTCAATTTCTTTAGTAGTTACCTTCCCTATAGGTTCTAGGTACTTCTTGCATCCAAGGGGCATTACAAAAATTCAGTTTTTTACTTTTTAGAAGGGGTCAAGAATTCTCAATATGGGATTTACAGAACAAAATAAAAACTTTTTAACAAGGGGTATTCACGGTTACGGTTGGTTAATGACGTCGCTGTTGATGCTCTCCTCAGAACCAATGTCGTAACTGTCGCTCGATTCAGGCAATGATAATTAGTCAGGCAGAATTTTCTTCCGCCTAGCCCGTTTCTGTCGCTTGGTTAAAAAGTTGTAACCGCAACTTTTTTTTCCACTGTTTACGAGTCCTCCTGTTAGGGGGATTTGCATACGGAACATCCCCTTTGGGTTCTTTTACTATCTTACCTCCCGTACTTTTTTATTGTCTTTTCCATTGTCACACTTCTTAGAGCTGGAAGTGACATTTACATGACCCTCAGGCAGTTCAGGCGGATCGCTCACGAGATCTATTTTTATAGTGGGCATTGGCATATCTATTCCACTGGGCTTCTTTTCAGGTTTAGTTGCAATAATTTCGTCGAGTCAACCTTTCAGAGGCTCAACCTTTATGTCTCTGTGGAGTGAAGACAGTATCTTAATGGGCCGCCTTTTTAGGTGCTGGCGTTGCAAATTGAAAAAGACCCTCAGGGCAACAAAATGTGTCCTAGGCTGTTCATCAACATCACCAGCAGGCTCAGCCACTGCTTTAGAATTCATCTCCCCTCTGGAAACCTAAGGCGCCAATGGATCATCAGGACTAAACCGGTATGGCTTAAGCCGTCGCAGGTTGATCAACTCAGGTTTCCATGACACCTCTGGTCCTTTACTCTTATATGGTTTAATTTGAGCGATCCCTTACTTTCTTCCAATTGGACTACCTGATAAGGTCCAACCCATTTACTAACAAACTTGGAACAGTCCATGGGTTTTATCGCGGGGTTATATTTTAAAGCGTTACTATCAATGCTGACTATTTTAATGTGAACCCGTTTATCATAGTTTCACTTTTGTCGAGCTTGGGCCTTAGGAAGTATCTTTTTCACCAAATCACGCGCATGCATCATAGCAACGCGAGCATGATCCAGATAATAATCTTCATAATCTACGAGGCGAGCGAACCTTCTGATATTTTACATCTAAAGACATGCACATTTCCCTACCATAGATCAGATAAAACGGGCTCTCCCCAGTGGAGTCCTGTGGCGCTTGATTATAAGCGCTTGTGGTGAATGGAAGCGCAAAATCCTAATCATCCTAATGGTCATTAACATAATGAAACAACATATTGCATAAGGTGCAATTGAACCACTCCATTAACCCATTGGCTTGGAGATGGTACGGTGTTGTAAATATCTTTTTAGAAGATATTATTTTACACAACTCAGCGATAGTAGAACTCCTAAAATTGGTCCCCTGGTCAGTTAGAATCTCCAGTGGGCACCCATGCAAGGAAATTACACGTTTTAGTACCACTTGGGCAATAGTTTTTGCCTTCTGATCAGGCAAGGCGAAACACATTGCGTTCCTCGTTAAATACTCGGTAACTACTAGTACATATTTATTTCCTCAAAAAGTCTGCGGCAACAAACCAAGTATATCCATGGCGATCTTGTCGAAAATATTCCCGACTGGAATCGGAACCATCTCAGGTCGAGCCGCCTGCAAATCAGACTTTCGATGCTGACAAGAGTCACAAGTAGTGACATACTCTTCAATATCACTATGCATAATTGGCCAATAATATCTCTTCGCCCATTGGGTGACTTTCTTTTGCATAACTAGATCAGTAGGCAGAGCGCTGTCGAGTAAATAATCAATGATAGGGGCGAACTGAGGGTCTCCCCTCTGCTCACAAAACAAAATGGCATTATCACTCTGCTCCTTTTTCCTGGTGTGAGACCGAAAAGTAGGACATACAACAGGAGCATCTGTTACACCAGCAGTCGGCCCAAGTACCACTAAGGCCTGCACAGGAAGTTCACCGCTTACCTCCAAAATTACATTTTCCACATCTGGGGTTTCACTTTTTTCACCCGAAGTTGGGTTTTTCACCCCTTCTCTTTTTCTTCTTCTTCTTTTTCCTCCAGTCAGTCTCTGACACAATGACTGACTCTAAACCCTTAGGTTCCAAATTAGGACTAGAGCCTGCGGTTGCAACGGTGGACTTACCCGAGGGCGTGCCAGGCGTGCCGAGGGCTCACCCCAGGTCGGGTCATCTGCCTGCTCTCCACAGCTCCCAACCGATGGCTCATCCTCCTCTATTTCTTCTCCTGATGGGGGAATTCTGGACAACTCTTCAACATTTCCATTTAACTTACCCACTTTATACTCAACTTTATCAAGTTTATATTGAGTAAGTAAATAAGCCCATCTCTTCAATCGATCAGAAGTGCATTTTTGGGACAAGAAGATATGTCTTAGCGGAGCATGATTGGTTTTTATAGTGAACTCATGGTCCCACAAATACGGCTTGAAATGTTTTACAGCCCATATGATAGCCAGGGCTTCCTTCTCAATAGTAGCATAATTCCGCTCAGCAGAATTAAAATTTCGACTCGCATAAACGATAGGTCATACTCCATCAGAGAACTCTTGGGATAACACTGATCCAATGCCTGTCTTTGAAGCATCCGTCTCCAGAAGGAAAGGTTTTGTGAAATCCGTAAAGGCTAAGATTTCCTCGGAGCACAAATTCTCCTTCAGAGTATCAAATCCTTGCTGACATTCAATAATCCAGTAAAATCTCTTCTTTTTCCCCATTAAGGAGTACAACAGACTAGCGATCTGTGCAAAATTTTTTATAAACCGTTGGTAAAAATTAGCCAATCCATGGAAAGACCTTACCTCGGTTCGACTACCTGGTACTTTGAAGTTTTTAACGCAGGCAATCTTGTCAGGATTGGGTCGCGATCCCTCTCGACTGACAATATGCCGAGAAACTCCACTGACGATCTGCAAAACTCACATTTCTTGGGCTTTAGCTTCAAGTCAACTTGATCTAAGTCTCAAAGGCGGTCATCAAACGTTTTGGAAAAAGCGATTATATCATCAATATAAATGAGACAAGAGCCCCAGCTAAACCCGGCCAGCACCAACTCCATAAGTCGCTGGAAGGTCAAAGGAGCATCACACAGTTCAAAGAGTGGCACATTAAACTCCTATAAGCCTCCCGTGGGGCTCATGAATGCAGTCTTTTCCTTATCCCATTCTTCCATCTCTACTTGCCAATATCCTGACAAAAGGTTGAGAGTGGTTAAATAACGGGCTCGTCTCAGCCTTTCTAACACCTGATCGATTCGGGGAAGGGGGTAGGAGTCTTTTTTACTCAGCTTATTTAGTCCACGATAGTCTACACAAAAACGGTTAGTCCCGTCTTTTTTACGTACTAATACTATCGGACTAGACCACAGACTTCTAAATTCCTGTATCGCTCCTCTATCTTTCATAGGAGCTATTTCCTATCAATTACCTGGGTTGGCTCTCAGCCATGCGGTAGGGCCGTTGACGGTGGGGAGGATTATCACCCATATCGATCTCGTGTCTCAGTATAGAGGTCTGTCCCATATCATACGACCCCAATGAAAAGACATCTCCATTGCGCCAGACAGTCTGTTTTATTGCATCAGCTTGATTGCGAGTTAGGTCTGTCTCAGCCAAATCTATTTCCTTTGACGGGTCGAAATCATGCGGCCTCACTCCTCTTTGTGATAAAACCGCTGCCGTGTACGCAATAACCTGCTGGTTTGGGTGATCCTCCTGGCGCATTAACACATCCTCTACTAGCTCCCCGTTCAACAAGTCCGCTTGACCTAATCTAGTTCCCTTATATAACGTGACAGCTTGCTTTGATTTATTCACGACCTTCATTACTACCTGTCCATCTTGATTTTTAGTTACCACCTTTGCTAACAGTAACCCTTTTTTCAGCAGTGCTTTGAAAGGCGTGTCTATAAGCAAATTGATGTGGTTCAGCAAGGGACTATCGATGATAGCCCAGAACACTTTTTTGTGCCGTAGGGGCACCTCGATTGTGGCTCCCATAATAATATTTATCCCGATATGTGGATAGATAAAGGTCGGGTCCATATTAATCCGTGCCTGATTTGGCCCTAAGGGAAACCGAATCAAGTCAGAAGCAAAACCAAATGTTACTTCCCTCATTTCGCGCAGTGCACTTGTGCCAATAATCAAGGGTAATGGCGAGGTGGGTTGGACAAATACATCCTCTTCTATGGGAAATGTACCCACCTCTAACATCACCTTCCCTATGGCTATAAGTTGCACTGTGCCAGACAATGCTAATACACTTTCATTGTTCTTATAAAACCTGACAGTGTCCATTAGCATTTCAGCCATTTCTTCATTCACTATCGATACACTGGCTCCGGTATCAAACAGCGCCCTCACATAATGTCCTTCGATCTGGATAACAGCCATGCATTGATAGTGGCGCGCATTAGATGCGGGGAAGGCATAGTGCTGCAACGGGCAAAGGGAACCTGGCAAGTTCCCCAGCCGGTCAACACTATCCTTCCTCCTTTCACTCTTTTTCTGCCACTTAACCCCAATCACTAAGAACAGCATCAGTAACAACACAATACACCCTGTAGCACACAAAGCCATCATTAACCACCACTCGTTTTGGGAGGAATCAGCAACTTGGGAACGAGTTTTGCTCTGGAGAACATGGAAGTAGCACATAATACTTATAATATATACATAACTATGTCACCCAAATTAAGTCTATGTGTTCGTTTAAACATTTTACTGTGCTTACCAAGCAGCTCCTCCTCCCAATACGGGGGTAATCTCCGAGGTTGCACAATTCAGCTGTCGTACTGTGGATCGGCGAGGTCTTGTCTCAGAGAGTGTTCGCATTGAGGCGGGTCATTGTACGGGTTCGGCGATGCCGGTCAAATGGGTCCCCTACTGGGTCGTAAAAATGGCGGCAATCTCAGGCTATTCCCAGTTACTGGAGGGACCCCTACCATTTCCCTACACATTTTAGCCTGTCTCTTATGTATGTGTCTCACTTCCTGTAGGGGAGCGTCATGCGTCATGCAGATGGTCAGGGTAATATCCAGCGGGACAAGAGGCGGGCCTACGCATGGCCACAGCCTTGGGTCAAACATACGTTTTTTTCACCAACTCCTCACGAGTGCGTTTACATTCGGTAGCTATCATGATCGAGGGCGGGGGTTGCCTCTCCGGTCTCGGCAGTTTAACCTGCTATCTAGGCGTTTTATCTTTTGTTTTAGGTGTTTTACTTTTTTTGGTTTTGGCGCCTTTTTCGCAGATGAGGCCCCTTTATGCGAGGGTCCTCCTTTTTTTGGAAACATATGTCGCATCAACTTTGGAGAAGCCAACTTAGAAAGCAACGGCGGGCCACCTGAAGGAGAGCCAGTTGCAGAAGTTGGAAGCGGAACGCGATTGGCACCCCTGAGCCTGCAAGTCGGTGCATATGATTGTCAGTACCGGACTGCCGCTGCAGTGGTACTTGGAAACCGGGTGTCCGGTCTTGAGAACGTCCCTGCTTGCCTTGAGGTAAACAACTGACGAGGTTCATACAGTTCCCTCTGTTCCCTATGTTTCGGACTGGAACAGGTTACACAACAACAACGGGTACACGTTCCTGTCGTTTGGCTGGGGGATGTGGCGGAGTCGGCGACCACTCCCCAGCACATTCCGAGCGTTCCGGCGGTTGAAACCTTGGAGGCCACGGCCTCCCGTGCACATTCGTTAACTTACGTGACGGCCTCCTTTTTTTCGGTCGCATCCTCTTCCGATGAGGGATCATGCACATCAGCCCAAGTCATCCGTGTCAGGGCGTCAGTCGGAGGGGGAGGACAACGCATCCGATATAGGTCCTCCTCATAGGAGACACCTCAACTTTTAGAGGGCAAATCCTCCGCCAAGTCTGCGGACAGTTGACCCAAATGATGTGGAATTTCAACAGAGGGTTGTAGTCTCCATTGGGAGTCACTGAAAGTCGAAAGTTCATGTGGAGGTCCAACCTCTCAAGCTACAATAGCTTCCTGAACTGAAGCACCCCAAACGGCCCTCTTAAGGGCCACCAAACACTAAGAATTGCTACAGCATTAAAACTTTTTTATTTATTTATAATAAATAAAATACAGGTAAACTTTGTTAATAAATAAAATTGTAACGTTTTTCACTGGATGTGAAATGTGTTGTGTGTGCCCACCATATATACCTCGGATAACATACACAAACTTAAACTGGCCTGACAAAATCAAACAAAATCGAAATAAAATAAAACAATAACAAAATAATTGAACGGTAACAAAAAGCAGATAATAAAAAAAATAAAATAAAATAAATAGTGCAAAACATAATAAGCATATAACACACCAAAAGGTATTTAGTTTGTTTATCCAAATTTGTGCTATTAAAAACTGTTCTATCACCCAAAAACTTGGTTGCTCAGCCTTTGCCACCCAGTTAAAACTCAAATCTATTCTAATTATGACAGTTTGTCTTATCATGTCCCTTTGCTATGCCCCTTGTTATGTTAAGGTTCGAGCACCCAGGCCTTCTTCATCAGCTAGCAGATTTGTAATCCAATTATTTATCTTGTTCCTGGGAATAAATTTCTTGTAGGGGCTATCGTTACCTCTTTTCCTTCTCACCTATCACCCCAAATAACTTTAGGACAACCAAAACGGTGTCGTCATTGGCTGGAATAAATAATACACACACCCCTTTTGGCAACACTAGCACCACATAGCGTCCATCTGCCTAAGCAGCGATTTCATTTTAATTTATTTTTGTGCATTGCGCGTTTTTATGCTAAATAATAATATTTATTAACATTTCACGTAATGTAATAAATAAAAAAATAAAATAAAAAGAAATTAATTTTAAAAAAACATTGAAATAACTTATAACAATTTAAAACATATATATATACATAAAACACACCACACAGTTTGTAGTCTTGCGTATTCATTTTTACTCCCAGAAACCCCCGGTTTAGCACCCAAACAACCTGGCTCCTCAACCTAAACCACCCAAAATTAAAATTCAAATTTTACTTTAATTTTAATTGTCACTTCGTCTCATTCAACCCTTTGCGTTCTCCCTCGTAATGTTACATTTTTAACACCCATTGCTTTTTTCTAAAGTTGACAAATTTGCGATTTGAGGTAAAAACATGCCAAGTGTTTTTATGCAAATAAAAAGTTGGGGCCTCCGTCGGATTAAAAACAGCAAATGTCTTTGACAGTCTTTGACCGGTTTTTTTCCACAGGCATTAGTCAAACCTTCTTTCCGAACGTACAACAAAATCATTTCCTCACTGCAAATAAAGGGGTTGCCTCATAATGCACATAAATATCCTACTCGAACAAATTATGTTGGTCTGAACCCGTCCTTTAACCACCCTTTAAGCACCCCAAAACATGTCCAACACAAACCAAACCCCCTTTAACAGTTAATTTCGTAGTTAAAAATAAAAAAAATAAAAATAAATAATTCACTACATAGCAAGGTAAAACCTAAAAACAAATAAAATAAAAAAAACAAAAACATAATGTACTAAAAAGCAAGTCAACATCGTGTTAATATAATATATACAATAAACTGTATATTCGTGTCCAAGTTGCCTTTTCCTTGTCAAGTAAATTCAATTAAATTATAAAAATTAATACAATTAATACAAACATATCTGTGCAAAGCAACGGGTAAACGTGCCCTTTTTATCCTTTAATATGCTTTAGTGTATCTGCCTCTTCCTTAAATATTACCACACCCACTCTTTGATTTTAATTTCTAATTTTGTATACTTAATCAAAGTCTTTTGTTATATAATATAAGCCACTAACAGCTCATTTATGCATAATAATAGCGTCATTTATGAGTGTACCCCTAGTGTCCATAACTACAAAATTCAAATTGAGAGGGAGATTTCCCTCCCATAAAACGACCAATCAGCGTCCTCCCGACTCGCCAATCGACCACTCACCATCAAGGTTGGCACACGGCCGTTAAAATCCATAGGGTCACACGCCTAGTTAACCAGAGCCCTTCACTTTTTCTTTTCATCCAAATACTAAACGGTTTTCTTTTCCTAAATCTTCTGCCCTTCTTCGTAAGGAGAGTCCAATAAACATTTTGGCGATCAAACCATTACGCATTTTTGCTTAACAACCCAAGGTTTTTGAGTTTGAAACTCAAAAAAACGTTACAAGAAAGTGTACTGCACACGACCGGCAGGATCGGTCACATATCGCATAAAGTTACACTTTACCAACACACTCCCCGTATCATGTGCCATCACTGTAGTGGTAACCGTGGCCTTCCCTTTTTTTAAAGCTGCCATTTCTCAAGGTATTATTTACCTTGCAGCTTTAGGCTATTTAGCCCAGGCATATCCCGTACTCTACGCAGTTAAGTCCCATAACTGCCAGTCCCACGAGGTCGCAAGACCTCCTGCACATAATACATTCCTCACTCCTGTACTCTCCCTCCCCTACACTCCCCTCCCAGTCCCCAAGTTTAGCACTCATTCTCCTATCTGGGGCGAGTCCACTAAACGCGTGCTGACTACGTGCTATCTTAGCACGTTGTTTAAAACTCTTGTTAATGTTTTAATTTCTGGGTTTTTTCTCGAAAAATCTAACAGAACTTTTTGTTTACTTGGCACAAACTGATATTTTATTAATTTTATACATATTTGTTGTATATACAAACTATTAAAGCAATAACCCCTAGTTACGGGTCAGCAAAACTCCTAATTACGCTTTAAGGGTTTATTAAATTTTATTTCAAACAAATATGCATAAAACTTTTTTAATATTAATTATTCTATCTAAAAAAAGAGTCCCATAAGTTTTCTCAAAAAAAAACCCAGAAATTAAAACATTAACAAGAGTTTTTAACAACGTGCTAAAATAGCACCTTGTCAGCACCCAAAACAAAGTTTCTTACATATGGACACTTGTTCCCTCCCTCTTTTCCCCTTCTATTCCGTTCACCCTAAAACATCGCCCAAAAGGCAAGGTGTTTATAGTAAAAGTAGCGTCGTTACCAAGGGTAACAATAGCACACCCACACGTTCTTCACTCCAGTACCCCTTGACGACAGGCGAAACTGTGTCATCATTGGCTGCAAACATAACGCACACCCCTTGTGACGACACCAGCGCCATGTAGCATTCATCTGCCTTAGCAGCAATTCCATTTTTGAGCGCCACACGATTTTCGTGCTAAATAACAACTTATAAGCATGTTATTAACACTTTACAGAATGTTAATATTTGCCTGATGAGGTCTTAACGTCCGAAACTTCTATGAGTTAGTATTAACATTCTAGCTTTACATGTTGCTTTTAGATCTGCTTTCCTATGAAACAAATCTAAATCTGACACGGTAAAGCGGTTATAGCGCTATCACATATATAATAACCCGTTTTTATATATATATATTATATATATACCTTAGTGCTCAGGGGACTAAGTTCCCTCAAGGTACATCACATATTTACCCTTTAAGTGCCTTGTAGTAGTCCCACTTACCACACATCATGCAATGTAACGCGGTCACGGCTTATCCACATGCTGCCTCCTTAGATCCCAATGACAAGGGAAACCAAATTGGTCCTATCGTTTCAACCGATCCCTCTCCCCCTTCCACAAGTGGGTTTGTCTGCTATTCAGCGACAAAACGCTCCCATAAAACACAAAAGGGTAGCATGGACCCGTCAAATAAACCCACCTCTCCTTTGGAGAACACTTCGACCCATATGGTATTTGATACGATTTGTTTAGAGAGTGAAGGTGTCAATGGGAACATGGCGCTAGCTCTTGGGCTATCTTCCACTAGTGTGGAAACCTCCCGTTGTTCTTGTTCCTCCTAGCGCGTGGGACGATACTGTTGCCCTCATCTAGGCCTTTTGGGTGACTGATAGTCAGGATCCACACGTCCCGACGTTGACACTGTTTTGGACTGAATGGGGGAAACTGAGCTATATTGAGGAACCTCAGGAGTCACCACCGGAGGTCTTTCAGGCGCTGTCAAGAACCCTTGTGCGTCATATGTCCAGACTTAGGGTACTCGCTTTTTATACCTTCTGTACCATTTATTGGCTTCCCGTTCCAACTGTGATTTGCGTACGCCCCCACTGGGCCTGCACCCTCTCAGCGGGTGGGATGCATTACATTTACAGTCAAACGGATCTATTGAACTCCCCAAGCTGCTAACCTCATCTTCATCAGAGGATAAGTCCACTCCAGGTGGAGGCATTTCATGTGGTGTAACGTACTGTACAACCCTGCGAGTTCCAGGTATTTCTCTCCCTTTTTTACAGTACAATTCAGGCCAAAGTCCAATACCTGACCTCTTGACCCAACACCTTTGCTTGGAGCCTAGACCTTGGTCCAGGTCTTCCTCTTCCATGGGGTGGTCCTCAATAACCATCACATTGTCTTCATCTCCCATGCCAGCCCCTCCGGTGTCTTGGCTACCAGCGGCTGCTATTAATTCCGCACTAACAATGGGGGAAGCGGACATTGAGTCATATAACACAAGCCCCTCTGCAACACTATCCAGGGGGGTAAATAGCCAATTAAAACAATTAGCGTAATTATACTGCCTGGCAAAAATAGGGTCCTGTACCTGTGCAGCTATCAGTTGCATATGAACTCAAATCACTGAAGTATAGGAGTGCAACACGAGGGTTAGCAGGGCAGCCTCGGTAGGCTGAGATTCCCCCTCATTACTCACAAGACTTCCCTTTTGCTCAAGACCAGCATGTAGACTGCTAGATCCTTGGAGTCGGTTCTGCATCAGTCCTGGATCTTCCGGAGGTGGTTCAGACATAATAAAATTGCTTATTGGAATTTGTACAGCGCTAAAATAAGGCACACAATTTACTAACGTCGGTTGTCCCAAGCTATTATAGCCAGGGTTTTGCGCGTCAGCTACCAAGGAGCCTGTCCTGGGGGACCCCTGCGTCTCAGTGTTATGCAATCTGGGGTACCACACAAGGGACATTCCCCTTTTTCCATCAGTGCTCATCCCAACCGTACCCAATGCTGTCGTCATACCCGCCGCTGCCGTTCCAGGCCCATTAGATTGTGGCGTGGTCCGTAACCACAATGCAGACGCGGCCCTGTTCATCGCAGGGGGTCATTGACCCTTAGAATTATTATTTGGGTTTGCAGAGGTATTACCCTGAATGGGAGGACCATGATTATTGGGGTTAGCACCGTAGTTATTGTTTCTAGGGTATTGCCTATAACCATATCCTCCTCAGTTATTTTGATAACCCTGACCACCATAACCGCCGCGTTCTCCGCGGTACCCATAATTATTGCTATAACCGCCGCGTCCACGGTTGTAGTTAGTGTACCTGTCCGTTACCGCCATAATTCCCACAATTACCCTGGTTCTGGTAACCATAATTTCCGAATCATCAAAAAGAGCAGGAGTGCGGGTATCCACCACGTCCACGGCTCCCAGCCAGGTGAGGGCAATCACGTCGGAAATGTCCTGGCTCTCAGCACTCGTTTCAAATGGGCTGACCGTCGTCAGTCCATAGGCTGCCACTTCGCTGTATCATGAAGGGTTCTGTTTGGATCCTGCGACAGGTGGTGGTTCCAGTTCCTTTCCCACCAGTTCCTCAGTGAGAGCCTGCGCTACTGTGGCTGCTGCAGTGGTCCGTTTAGCTTTTGCGCCCTTCTTTTTTGGCTTAAGTGGGTCTCCTACTGTATCAGGGGAATCCCAACCTAAGGTGACCGTGGCCTCTAGTCGATTATGCTTTTTAGCCATAATGGCGTCTTCAGCCATATTGGCAAGTTTCAAGGCTTCATCGTAATCCTGAGGCCGTTCACGCACTCTAGTGTTGTAAAAAGTATTGATTTTGGATGATTTTAAGTAAAAGTAAAGGTAATTTGAAAATTTTTAATTTAAGTAAAGTAAGAGTAAAAGTATTTTGAGTTTTTCTAATTTAAGTAAAGTGAGAGTAAAAGTAAACAGTTAAAATTTGTTTTAAGTAAAGTAAAGGTAGAAGCAAGGCATATTTTTTTAAGTAAAGGTAAGACTAAAAGTATAATAAAAGTAATCTTGAAATGGAGCAAAACACCGGTTTTCGAAGCTCCAGAGCTCTGTTCTAAAGTTTTTTTGCTAATTTTATGTATAAATTATCATATTAATAAGGTTTTTAGTCAAAATAAATGGTTTTAGCGTGTTAGTGGCTTAAAAAATTATCTTCTACCACTCACTTCACAACAAGCCCATAGGAAATCTACCCATTGAAATCACTTAAATTATACTTAAATTAATTTAAGTATTTGCAGTGGAAAATCCGAGTAAAAGTAAAAGTAAAAGTATTTGAAATTTGAAAAGTCGAGTAAGAGTAAAAGTAAAAGTAATTAAAATTTCAAAAGTCGAGTAAAAGTAAAAGTAAAAGTAATCCAAAATCCGTTACTTTTATTACTTTAAGTAAAAGTAAAAGTAACTTTTTACAACACTAACGCACTCCCAGCTGATCCTTGATCACCTGCAGAAGTCCGCCCCAGAAATAGCAAATATGGTTCTTGTTCCATTGACGCGAACTATATAATGTTGAGGGGAACGCAGCCCAGACCAGTTCAGTGATCTTAGTTGAGAACTCCTCGACAGTTTCACCAAACTTCTGGACCCAAGCATGTAATGTGTCAGCTACTGTTCTGGAGATTTTATTTACCGTTTTAATCAATACTTCCAACAAAAGCTCGTAATTCTCTCGGATGTGAAATGCAAGCTGATCATATGTGTCTTTCACAACCCCATCCAGATACATGGGGATAGTGAATATGCGATCCTCCCGCGGTACCCCTGGAAGATCATATGCTCATCAAACTTCCCTAGCCACACGTCAAACGATATACCAGACATTTTTCCCTGAAAGGTTGAAGCTTTTTGGGAAGGGCGCCACCCATATCTGGGCAGACCAGTTGTCGGCATCCCAACAATCCCAGCAAGTCTTCAACAGATACACGCAAGCCGGAGGCAACAACCTTTCCCGGGTCTAATTTAGCTTTTTCTATCTCATCAAAATCTGGCAGCGGAATGGGGCGCACATTCGCATACCCTACATTGTTACATTGTTACTTCCCTCAGCTAACCCTTCCAGTAGCTCACGTCGCGAAGCAAGGGGCTGACACAGTCTAGCAGAGTGGTAGCCTGCCCTAGTTGAGTCCCCTTGCTCTGGAATTGGTCGCATCTGTGCAGTCGTGCTCAGCAACCTCTTTTCCCACTCCACTTGCCACCTTTTAGTTTCCTTCACGCTTTGGAGACAGCGAGTCATCATCTCCATCATATACGCCTAAATTCTGCAGGGTCCTCAGTCGCTGCTAGAGGAGGAGAATTTTGTACCAAAGCGAAAAGAGGCGGAGGGTACTCTCCTCCCCTCAAGGGTCGTCGCCCTTCTTCTTCTTCTAACACAAGAAGTGGAGTTTCAAACATACCTGTGTGTAACTCAGGGGAAAAGACCTCGACAGGCTCTTTTCGACCAGTACTAGCCTGATGACGGGGTAAGTTTTTTGTGGGGAACCGGTGTGGACTGAGCACTTTGGGATTTAGATCTCACTTTGCAAATACCCTTCCAGCAATGAGGAGGCATACTGCCCTGCCCTGCCCTGCACTGGAGGCGGCGGTCCCCTATCAAACTCCCTCTTTTTGATAGCCTGTGTACGTGCTTAAGCCTCTTTTAAACTTGCTTCTTTCTGCACTTTTTTCTGCGCTACTCTTTTCAACAGACTTGCTAAAACAATCTCGGAATCGTTGTGGTCCGATGCGCCAGAAAGTGGGGGGCCAGCGCCCTTAGAAGCGGGGGTTCCTGCCCCTCCATTGCCAGGATTACCTGTTCCGGGCAGTGCAGAAGACGCGCTGATGCTCATCATCGGTCGCACCCCAGGCGGAGGAACAGTTGCCTCACCTCCTTCTTCGTTTCATTGTGACATGGCGGTTCTATTTAACTCTTCCGCAACCTAATCAAAAGGGTCGACATCTACTCCTGGTTGGGCTACTTGTGCTTTCAGATCACGTTTCGACATATTTTTCAAATTCACAACAATTTTTTAATAATACCACTAACAATTTTTAATCCAAATTCACTTACACTCGTTTCTTAAGTTCCAATGTACCCAACCGCAGTGTTCCAGACTGTTCCAATTCAAACAATTGACAATTCTTCCAAACGTCGTTCACACCAACGTTCACTTTATGAGGCTTAACGCACCTTCACCTTTTAACCACGATCAATATGGGGACCTTTCCGAGGGGGAAAGAGTTCACGCACCTGTCACGCAAATTTTTACAGAATCTTAGGATTTCCGTAGAAATCACAGGAACCTTCCCTATCGGTGGGGACAAGGTTCACTTTAAGTTACACAGGTATTTACGATACGCAATAGGTTTTGAACTGGTAGACAAAAGCAGGTTCAAAAATTTACATCCATACTCAACCGTTATCTCACAGATTATTTTAACAAATTTTAAAAAAAGTACAAAACAAACATAGACGTAACATAACAATAACACAAAATAGCAGAGTACAAAACATAGACAAGGTACGAAACAAGGTACAACAACAATAACAACGACATACAAATCATAAATTCACAAAATTATGTAATTATGGCACAACGTGGAGAATTAGACTTGCCCCGTTATCGGCTCTAGAAGATGTAGCGACAAACGGCTTGGGCGACCAGAACTGCCTGCTACACTTGTGGGCGGTCTAATCCCTTGCGTGTCGTGCGTACTGAAGAGTTCTTAATCATTATAACCAAATTTATTTTAATATTATCGCCGGTAAGAATCTAGCCAGGTATAGCGTCGATAGAGCGTTAGGCCGGCCCCAACGTTTAGCAACAACTTTCGTAATTTCGGGAGGGTTTAGGAACAAACATGGACTGGGGTCAGCGGCCCGCTGGCGGCTAATAAGTGATACCTTGTGACTCATTATCAATTTTTGTGATCATGGATTTTACTATTTTTTGTGTACTGTGGTGAAATAAACCCAAACGGGCTTGTTTGGGCTCCAGACGGGCTTGTTTGTGCCAAAACCCAAACGAATGACCTGCAATATAGTGGATTAAAAATTAAAAAAAAAACAACTTGTTTTGTGTTAGGACTGTTGTACTGATGGTTGAATTTTTTACGTTTTAGATCAATCTAAAAATAAATATAAAAACATTAAAAAACTATCAATTTACTCACAAAAAAGTTATGCTACCAAAGTGTAGATCAAAAATTTATTTACATATACCCGTTTCATGCGATTAAATATATATATTTTTATTATTTTCATTAATAAAAATACGAGATACTCTTTATTAAAAACAGGAAAAACTCGGAATATTTTTAAAAGAATTTTAACTAATCTTTTTATATCTCGAGAAGAACCAAATAAATTTCAGCAAAAAATTAAATCTTCACAATAAGGGTGACTCGGAAAAATTTATGCAGGCCAATAGTGAGATTTTACAATTTCTTATTTCGTGTGACCAGCAGTCGCACTTCTGTGTGATTCTTTAGGTTAGCTCTCATTAAAATAAAAAAAGGTATTTTATTCGTAATAATAAAAGCTTTGAAATTTAACTTGAATTGGCCAACCAGAATTTTTTTTTGGTTTTTTTTAGCCTAATAAAAGTCATGCTTTCGTGTACTTTGAATCAACTGTACTAAAGGTTACAACAACATTAGTACATGACTCAAGTCAAAAAAATTCAGCCTTTCTCATAATTTGTACAAATTGTGAAAAAGATAAAAATTTAATGGCCCTTTTGAATTGGTAGTAGTTTGTTTTTTGGAAGAAGTTTGAACGCTTCTGCTTAAACAACCCCTTAAAGTTATCCAAAACCTTCCAAAACTCTTGTTAAAAAAGTGTAAAAGCTGGTTCATACTAACAAGAATATATAACAAAAGAGAATGTCCGACTGTACACTAAATTTTTCACCAAAATTTTGCGAGAAAAGTCACACTTTTAAATTTGTGTGCGACTTTTCCCGCAAAAATCCGCTATTTTCTGCTAGTTTTTCCGCGCTGCGATTTTTAACACAGTGCTAGGTTTTTCGCAGTGGGGATTGCGGCTTTTTTCGCACTTTATACTGCTTTGATCGCACTGCGATTATTTTCGCACTGCGAGTCTAGCTGCGCAACAAAAGACAAATTACAAGTAGCATAACATACAAGTAGCATAGTAAATGGTTTCGTTTTTTACAATAAAAAAAACAATAAGGATAATAAAACAATATTAAGAAAATATAATAATATTAATATTTATTATTATTATTATTATTATTATTATTATTATTATTATTATTATTATTATTATTATTATTATTATTATTATTATTATTATTATTATTATTATTATTATTATTATTATTATTATTATTATTATTATTATTATTATAATTGTTATAATTATTATTATAATTATTATTGTTATGTTTTTGTTTGTTTTTTTTGTTTGTATTGTTATGATCGTGTTCTTTTTGTTAACCAACGTCATATACAAATTATTTTTAAATCTGCTCGAGACCT
>JASAMX010005073.1:0-40582 GCA_030248175.1 Microlaimidae sp. YZB2_3 | reverse complement strand
CCAACTTGCCCATGTATGAATGAAAGGCAACCCTTTTTGTACAACAGGTAGAGCCAAACCTCGCCTTTTTCCGCACCATATCACCAACCTACGTCTGGTTTTCTTCTACCAATGATTCTATACGTTTTTTATGCGTCAGTGACACCCATACATGGGCACAGGGGGTTTTTCCTAAATCCTTCGCCAATTCTGAGAAAAGGGTGTTTAACTCCACCCCCATTCAGAAGTGGGAGGAAAAAAGGTTAACCCCCTCCAGTTTTGGAAAAATGAAGAAAAAATTGTCAAAATGACTTTTAACTGCTTCCAAACTTAAATTTTTAAGGTCAAGATGAATGTTTTAAACAATAAAAAGCTCAAAAACGCAATAAAACGGCTTTTTGACCTGAAATTAATGGTTTTTTATCTATTTTTTCTTCAAAATTGAAAAACAATATAGGTAAAATGCACTCCAGAAAAAAACGATATGGGTATTTTGCGTTTCTCGGATTTTAACCCCCCGAATAATTCTTTGGGGTTTAACCCCCCCCACTCCGGACCAACTTGACCATTGAATGGGTGACACCTGTGTATAAAAGTAATAAAAGGGCAGTTTTTAGGACGCAGAACTTTCCGCCGGTGTGTCCGATTTTGCTCCGTCAGGCGGCAACTACGAAGGCGCTGGAGGTAGCTCTGGATGTTACCAGTAGAGTGATGGCGTCCGGCTTGCAGTCCGTGCGGGAGAGCCTGGAACGGAAGGAAGCAAACGGCCGGCAGATTGTGGAATCGGTAACTAAACTGGCCGAGGAGATGAGAGCCGAAGTTAACGATACAGAAGAGGTAACTATCAAGCGACCGGTTGTTCGAAATTCGCCGTTGTTGAGCACATCCCTACAACAAAAGCTAAAACAATACCAAGATTAATGCAATAATTCTTTAATTATAGTAGTTAGAAGGAATATTATGGTTTTAAAATTACACTATTTTAGATTCTTAGCTTGAGGACACGTGGGTAGTCCTTCCACTTTTTAGAGACAGGTTGTATTTTATACCATCAAAAATTGTAACCGCGACAATTTTTTGGAAAATTCCCGAAAAATCGAATTTAAACATTTTTAATACTGCAACTCACCTAATTTTTGAAAAATGTTGATGTGGGTCGGCAGTTTAAGAATATTTTTTGGAAGGCTTTGGTAGGCTTTTGACAAAGCTTTGGTTCTAATTTGCGCTATCTACCCTTTACTAACTTTGTTGTTATTCGCTATTTATAAGGCGCCGTATTTTTGAAACATCAATGCACATTGCATGCAACACTTTAGAAAGTTGTTACACCTCCCCCCCCCCCCTCCTCACCACAGACTATAAGGGGAAGGCTAAATTATAATTTTTTTCTATAATTATCAATTTTTTTCCGCGAAAATTTATTCAACATTTTTAAAATTGCTAAAAGGATATAGGATAGTAAACAAAGTTTACCTATAATTTGAAGTTATTGTTACCGCTAACATCGCGTACACTTTCAGTATAGTTGATTATTTACTAAAGCTAAAGTCTTCCAGGTTGAAATTAAGGGCGTCCCTGCCCGCCAGGAAGAAATAAACAATAAACCCGTGAGGGAGAAAAATTAAAAAAAAGTTTTCAGTGGTTATGTAACCAATTATTATTTAGTTGCGTCATGTGTTTTCTCTGCACGTAGGCATTTCTCAAAAACGAGTGGTTACTTTACCACTCATCTATTTTCACCCTCATAGAATTTATCTTTAATATTAATTTTAAGAAAAAAAAGCAT
This sequence comes from Microlaimidae sp. YZB2_3, assembly GCA_030248175.1. NCBI lineage: Eukaryota > Metazoa > Nematoda > Chromadorea > Desmodorida > Microlaimidae > Microlaimidae sp. YZB2_3. The sequence continues at coordinate 38,817 of JASAMX010005073.1, read as the reverse complement.
TTATTGGAGCTAATATTCTTACAATTTGTATATACATACTAATTATATACAATTGTATAAAAATATTCTTATAATTGTATACACAAAAAATAATCTTTAGAATGATACTTCGTTACCGAGAGCAGTTTCCTCCTCCACCAAAAACCTGCGATGATTCTCGGAAATTTCCGCCAAATGCCGACAACAGTCCGTCACTCGCGTCTCTGTCAGGCATTTGTACTTGTTCAACGCTTCCCAGTTCCTGCTCTCCACCCTGCTTTTTCGTCTCAACTTTCTGATGCAGGAGGCCCACATCGCCCGTCGCCTCCTCCGAAACGGCCAGCAACTAAAAAGACTACCATCAATCTGATGTTTCAGCAGGCACATGCCTTATGAAAATGGTTGGGTAGCATAAAAGTAAGTTTAACAGTCTATGGCGGAAAGGCATCGCCCGTCGCTTGTTTCGACACGGCCAGCGACTAAAAATACTTCCATCAAACTGATTCTTTAGCAGTCCCATGCCTTACGAAAATGATTAATAGCATAATGAAAATTCAATAGTCGATGGAGTTTCAACGTATACAACAGAGCAACAACACTGGTTGTCGTGATGGTTGATCTTTCAGCAGTGAAAACTTGTGAAAGATGAAATTAAAGGAAATAAAAGGATATGGAGTTAATTTTAGTTTTAAAAAATTATTAATTTTTTAAATCATAATATGCAATGTATTATTTATTCATTTCCAAAGCAGCGAAATCACACTATTTCAGCAATACGTAACTGAACGAACATATAATGTATTGCTCAAAAAAAACATTATTTGTTTTTCATTTTAACTGTTTCATTAATTTTATATGCTAAGATCTTTAAAAAAACGAGTAAATAGCTGTTAAAATATCCAATAAAATGTTAAAAATGAGTATGAACTCGAAAAGTTCGCAAGGGAAATGTCAGATAGTTGTAATTTTATGGACAAAAATTGGTTGTGTCCCACCACGAAACAAAGATCCTCTCAAAATAAATGCATTTTTTCGGATTATTTTTTGAAACTGGAAATACTATATACAAATAAAACATCTATTTGAATAATTTTTAGTCGTTTTTTTTGTATTTAATTAAGCATCACAAAATGTTTGTTTTTTTCTGAATAATCAAAAAAATTTACATATCAGAAACCTTAGTTACGCTTAATATAGCTCTAAATAATGATCAAAAATTAACACAAATACTTGAAACTGCTTTAATATACTCTTTTAATCTCCGCTTTCCGAAAAATTAGGTAAAAATCATCGGTTTCGTAACAGAAATCTGATTTCGCGGCGGGACCGCGGACCCAAACTCTTGTAATGCTAGGTAGGTCCATTGTTATTTTAATAATATAGTTGTTTAATCTCCGGTTTCCGAAAATATTTGGTAAAAATCATTGGTTTCATAACGAAATCTGATTTCGCGGCGAGACCGCGGACCCAAATTTTTGTAATGCTAGGTAGGTCCATTGTTATTTTAATAAAATGGTTTATTTATAAATTTTAGAGGCCATGACCACGTTATGGCGACCCCAATAAAAGCTAAACCCAATAATTCATTTTACAATAAAAATGTACCATTAATGAGTAAATTACAAATATATTGTATATAAGTCTCATTAAAAGACGGAAAAAAGATTTTTTAGTTTATTTTTTTATTAAAATTATAGTTATCAATACCATTAGATAAAAATCTCAGTTACTATGAACTACATAATGTTTGTTTCTCTTTTACTAATTGTGGTACAAATTTCTGTCAAAATTCCATTATTTTGTTTTAAAATTGATAAAAACCTAGAATGCTTTTACAAAGATTCAACAAAATTTCAAAAGTGATTTGATTTGTCTAATTTAAAAATTTGCTGATGGACTCTCACAATTTTACATTTATTTGGTCTAGCACTTTTTTGTTGATTGCTGTGCCTATGTATATAATTCGCAAAAGGTTATTGACTAATTTAGCAATATGATTTGAGTGATTGTGCGAATCGAAAAACCGAGGCCCCTAAGAACCCGTCTATACACAAAATATGGGAGAAGGCGCGTTCAATAATAACGTTAGGTAAATAGTTAGTATTCCCGTATATAAACTACGTTTTATGAATAAAAACCTAGTGCATCACTCAGAGTAAACATTATTGTTTATTATTATTTTTGTAATTGTTATAACTTCTGCTTATAATTTTTAATGTTGTTACTGATTAGTCTACAAACAATGTTTTATTGTCGCAAATAGACTATAACACAAATTTTTGTAAAATTTTTTGCCAAAATGGAGCTTTTCTTAAACGAGTAGAGTTTTATAACGAGGTGCTCGCTGGGTATGTAAGGTTCCGAAACCTGTTTACCGCTTATTCATTGTATACCAGGCAAGCAGGAAAAAGCCTACCACAAGAATTCATTCCGCCCGGTAATAATCGGGTGGCGGCGCGAGGGCGGACGCAGGGTAATTAGCGTATGGCATGGACGGTTGGAAGTGGGTAGGTAATACAGAAGGCCCCGCTGATCCACAGTTTTAATGGGCAGAGACTTTTAAAAGAATTTATTACAGAATTTTTCCGGACCCGCCATATAAAAATATTTATCTCATTTTTTCAATATTACGGAACAACGTACGTTTTTTTTATAAAATTCTTTTAGAAATGATTTAAGTTGATGAAACTAAAAAAGCACTGATTTTTTTTAAATAGCAAGAGAAACATTCGTATTAAGCTTTAATTTGCTCCAAATGTTATACTTCTAATCATAATGTTATTACTATTTGCAATTACCAAATTGCCTCATAAGAACAACAAATCATTGCGATGGATTCTATTGTGGAATGCAAAGCTTCTTTTAAACCAATCATCCGAGCCTGTGCGAATTTATTCAGGATTCTTTCATGCTTAGTTTGTTTTATTAATTTACGAAATTTTTTTATTCTTTACTTAATTTAAACAATTTTTAGTAATAAAAAACATAAATTTTATAGCTTTATTAATTAAATTTCATGTCTTTTTCAATTAAAAGTAAACGTTTAATAATTTATGATAATAATAATTAGTAATTAATTAATTAAACGTTTAATAAAAAATTATTGGTGTTAATAATTAAAATAAATAACCCAAAACCTTAAAAACAAACAAAAAATCCTTTTTACTAAATCTTATTGATAAATACTATATATATATTTATTAAATCTATTCATGAAAGCTGTAAAAATACATTTAAATTTTGTTTGCAAACAAAAAACAATTTAAATTAAATTTAAACATTATAAAAACGTAAAAAAACAATTAAAAATAATTCAAAACTATTTTACACAATTGTAAAAAATTAACAAGAAACAAAGAAATAAAATATTAAAATCCGAAAAAACCTACGATTAGTGCACTAAAAATAACAATTATAATAAAATATAACAAAAAATAAATCATTAAAACAATTAAACAGAAAAAACCCACCACATTTTCACATAGCTCAAATAATGCCTTCGTATTCGTACTACACTAATAGGTTGTTTACGTTATAAAAAACCCTATAGAAAAGTCACTCTTGATTTTTAGGGGCCTCGGTTTTTCGAGCCCCGTTCCCGATTTAAGTTGAATCACCACAATGTTTATAATATATTTTTTTTATTTATTGTAAATGGCAATTATCAGATTACTTGATTTTTTAAATAGCTATAAAAGGATTACATTAAGCTACTTTCAAAAAAACGCATGAGACACAAAAAAACTTTTAAATTGTGACATTGTAACATTTTATTTACATAATTTATATTTAAAATTAATTTATAATGGAGAAGATTCGCAAAATAATTAACGACCAGTTAAGTTAAAAAAGTTTCAAAATCGTAACTTTCGGTGTAAGATAACTGACTATATCACAATTTATTAAATCATTTATGCTTGAATAGTGAGCATTTTTTGCTTTTTTTTGCTGTTTTGTTGCTAAATATACCATTGGATATTAACATAGTTTGTCTATAATTTATGTCTTTTTTGTGATTACTCTTTTTATAGTTTTTATTTAAGAATATTTTTATCAAGAATTTCGTGTTGGAAACGTTCTGAGTTACGTTGTGAGTTTCTTTATTGTCGGAGAGGGGGAGTGTGAGGTTTGGAAATATTCGTACATGTATAAAAGAGGGCGGTCCATCAGAACTTATAGTCATTTGGACTCCGAAGCTAAATTAAAAAATAGGGCATCTTCCAGTTTTGGAAAATTTTCTGTTCTCATCCCCAAATTGGGCGACTATAGATCATGTAAATTGGGTGTCGTTTCCGGTTCTCGTCTTTTCCCAAAAAGTAAGCGTTTGCTCTTTCTATTTATATGTACACATTTTCAATGCATTTCTGTTTTTATTCGTTGCGCAATTAAATATCAAAACAATGGTTTTTTAAAACTATATTTTAAAAATTAAAATGGAAATAATACTTACGATATGAAACTAATAATTTGATTACCTAACTATCATATTTATAATTAATTTAAGTGTGGGATAACAAAACGAAGTACATATTCTAAAATAATAAAACTCCGGATACAAATTTGGTCGATACTTGTTAAAGAAGTTTGCTATGACGATTCTCTTATCACAAGTGACAAATAAAAACGCTATTCAATTTAGCCTATTTCAAGTTAGATTACATAAATCTTTTTTTCTTGAAATAATTATTTTGTACTAAATGGAACCGCTGCTTTTCTAAGAAATGTCTAAAATTTTGATTGCTAATAAGTTATCCAATCACCCACCCCGATCAACCAAAATCCGATCACCCCAAAAGAAGTTAGCCAAAATCAAAATCACCCTTTGGGGTTAATACTGTACTGTTCATTTATTGTTACAATGTATAATTTACAAATTTAATTCATAATTATTATGCTATTTGTTTTTTTACATTATGATGGTGTCCAAAATTCCTAATTTTATATCCTGCTTACCAACTGTGTTGAAGAAGAGTCGAAACAAAAAAAAGCAGAAATGAACAAAATGGAACGTTAATTGTGCAGAAAAAACGATTTTTTTTTCTGTAAATAGCAAAAGTTTAAAAAAGTAAGTTCAATTTATACTTTTTAAAACGTAAAAAAATTGCGTTTAATCATCATAGCAAAACAGAAGTCTGTGGTTTTTAATATTGTTAATATGGATTTTAAAAAAGGTATGCTTTTAGTTGTATCATGCTGCACAGAGCCATATTATAATTTTATTATAATATAGTGCAAGATGATACGAACTTCGACACCTTACTATTTAGTGTAGTATAATGGTATATATTTTTGGTATAACTAAGCAATATTTATAAATCAATCAATCAGCTCTGGGCAATATAAGAACTTGGATAACAATAGTTATAAATTAAATGAAAATTAATAAAATAAGTTTTTTATATTAGAAAAAAATGTATGATGAAAATAATAAATAAATGAAAATGAGAGAAAATTTTATTTGATTGTATTGAATAATATTACTATTATAACAGACAAGAACAATATTTAAAATAAATACCTAGAGGAATATCCTCTAGGTATTTATTTAATACCTATAATTATATCAATAACTGAACTGAACTGAGAACTTTTGTTTTGGGATACCTCAACTGTATAAAGTCTGGATAAGGTTTTTTAAAAACAGAAATCAGTGTATCACAAAGAATATCAATTACACCGTTTTACTATGTCACAACTCCCGCTGTGTTAATGTTTCAGAAATATGACGTCTTATAAATACGAGTTGTAATGTAACACTGTCGAGCGATGGTGTAACGCAGCACGTCAGTCAATGAGGTACTGAGGCTGGAGATTACAGGTTCAAGTCCTGTATCGCTCATTTTTCAGCCAAAAAAGCTAAAAACAGCAAATTGTTTCACAATCTTTCTTTCAAAAACTCAATTTATTCGGCCTCATATTTCTGGACGTTACAACTATAGAACCGTTAGAATATGCAAAGCAACAATAAATGACTAAATATTCCCCATTGCTGTCTACTAGTGAAACCCTACAGCAACATTTCGGTGTTTTCCTTTATTTTCGCACCTGTCTGTAGAAAGAAATCATTCTAGTCTAAACTCATCCAAGTAACAAAAATAAGCTTCCACAAATTTCGGCTCTTTATAGCAACTGAAGTCTGATTTCATAGCGTGGAAACAAGAGTTCATAATGTAGCTAGATTTGTTCAAAACGAGTCTAAGTACTCTTTCCAAATCAATGTCTGGTGTTAGAATGAGAGGTGTCATTAATGCTCTTCCAAATAATATTGTTAGATTTTGTTACATTATTATTTAGCAGCGGCCACGGTTAAGTAAGCGCACTTTTTTCAACATTCATACTTTGGAAATTACGCGAACAGAAAAGCTCTGCTGTTGGTAGATTCCATGAATTTTTTTCCTTGTTATCCCAAAGATTCAATTGAGTGCGCCCACAGTTTGCTTGACCCCTAAATATTTTAATCGAGTTCACTCAGCTGCTCTTTTTATCTTACATTAGATCAATATAGTGGAGCGCAGACGTTCAATTTAAACTGGAATTATGGGGATTTTGTGGTTTATCTGGCTTACAGAAAAAATCCCAAGCTTTGGCTTGATAATTTGACAAAAAATGATGCTTGCAAAATGTTCCTGGATTTTTGCAAGTTCGTAGTTGAGCCGATTCATCTGAAGCAGTTTAATCCTCTGAAAGCCAAGTTGTCAGCGCACAGAATTATCATTGAGTTCTTAAAGAGAGAGACTTAAGCAATGCCGCCACGTTAGGAGACAGACTTGTAGCAGGCGGTCAAAAAGTTTTTCCAAATAAAAAAAATCCTGCCACCCTAGTTGACTTTCAACGGTACGGGGCCTTTAGAGCCACGAGCAGGAAACTGGGAGCCATCGGAAATTTTCGGGAACTTGGAGCCGTTAAGAAAAAAAAATGGTTTGGGATACGATTTAGGCTTCGCTTATGCTTAGGTAAAAGTTTTAGCGATTTTTACTTTCAGCTCCAAGTTTTCACTTTACGGGTTCAAGTTACCTACCGCTCCGAGCTACCTATTTTTGGCTCCAGGTTCCGGCTCCGATTTCCCAAGGCTCCTTTAACCCTAATTCACTTTCAACGTTTCCCGCATAGTTAGAAGCAAGAACAGATATAACACAGACCATCTATTTCTGCCCTCAGGATTTTCTGACTATGGATTTCGCAAACTCGCGAAACGTTTACAGACAAAAAAAATTGATGGACGTTTTGTTTGGTGCTCTCCCTTGGATTTAAGTACTGGGGCAGTCCTTGTTATATCTATATAGTGGTAAAGCAATTCTCTAGTTTGGTTATGGATGGTGTGATATACTGCGGTTATATAGCAAAAATATCAGAAATAAATAATGAAAAAGCTAAATATTTTTATTGGATTCGAAAACTCAGACTACGGGAGACCCACACTTTGAGATTTTGGACGTTCGATCTATCGACCTTTGACTTTGATTTTAGAAAACGAGTGCTGTAACAAGTTATAAAATAAGCCTAGAACTTTTTAGAAACGTTTATTTCAATTATGTTTTATGACACATATTTTTATTCTTAAAACAGAGATAAATTTTATAATTTTTACAGGTTAAAAAGGCTCAATAATAGACTTTAATGTTTTTTTAAGTGATGTTTTAAAGATTTTTAAAAAGATTATGGTTATTTATGTCACATTATAGCAACGAAATGCTGAGACTTTTAAAACTCTTAAGTTTCTGTTATTCTAAAACTTCAAATAATTATCGGTTCGGTACTGCCTCAACTTTTGTGTTGTATTATTGTAATAAATCATTATAGAAACATTACGTTTGCCTTTTAAAACCTTTAAGCTTTTTCTCTACTATTTAAATTTTACCAAATTTTACTAATAAGTCCAAAAGATGTGATTTTTCGAAAATAGTTAAATAGGGTTTTATGGTGAATTTCTAATTTTCTAAATACTCACAGCTTTATTCCACTGTATTCAGTTAAGTGAAGGAGGTTAAATTCGTATGACAAACTGTTGACCTAATGAAAATTAACCGTTACAGTTGCGAAAATATATTCATTTTATAGCGCAGTAAAAAGTTATACACAGCAAAATTTGAATTAACTGAATAAAATGGATTAAAAACAGTAAATTTTTATCATATTATTTTTTTAAAACTTTTTGCTTGTGGGTTGGGGTTTTAGAGTCATAAGCATGAGATTTGATGACATCAAAAAAGTTTTGGGAACTCGGAGCCGTGAAAATAGTACTTAGTACTTGGAGCCGAAATAAAAAATTAGTGTAGGTTTGGACTTATTCTAAGTAATATTTGTTAGCAAACTTTAATATTTGGCTCCGAATTCCGAACTTATGGCTCCTAATTTTCAATTTTCTGCTCTTTCCTCGACTCCTACAACCCGGAAATTCACTTGGTACAAAGTGCGTTAGTAATTTTAAATTTATTCTATATTTTGCAGCATTGCAGATTTATTAATACTAAAAAAGATTGATAAGGATTTCTTTAAATCATCAATATCAAACGAAAAACAGTTAATTAGATACCACCCAGTCCATTCTGCGTTTGAAAAATATTTTATTGTGACTACGGATAAAAGTAAGTTTGTGCATGATTTTTAAATGTAAATATATTTTATGAAGAATAGTTTTTTTAAGTTTGAGGGCTGGTTTATACTTATGACAAAACGTCCTTTGGACAAAGTCCAAAGGACAATTTTATAAAAGCCAAAACGTCCTTTGGACAAGCCAAAACGTCCTTTGGACTTTTTCCTTTGGACGGAGTATGAACGCTACTTAGAATTTGTCCTTTGGACAAAGTCCAAAGGGCAAAATCCAAAAGGAAAAGTCCAAAAGACAAAAGTATGAATACGTTGTCCTTTGGATTTTGTCCTTTGGATTTTGTCCTTTGGACTTTTCCCTTTTAACTTTTCCTTTTGGACTTTTCCCTTTGGATTTTGTCCTTTGGACAAAGTCCAAAGGACAAAAGTCCTTTGGACTTTGTCCAAAGGACAAAAGTCCTTTGGACTTTGTCCAAAGGACGTTTTATCATAAGTATGAACCAGCCCTAAAACTCACTAAGTGATGTTGAAACAGTTAAATGCATTATTGTTTCTAGTTTCTTCCACTTTGGTTTTAATTTTAAGATTATTTCTCTCAAATTTTTGTTAAAAAGAAAAATTTCAGCATAACACTTAAATTTAAGCACTTGGTTTATTGGCTTAATTAACTGAGATTTATATGAAACAATTATATAACTAAATAAATCTGTCTTGCCCCCAACCCCCTTTTTCTAATCTTTATAATGTATTAAGTGTAAAAATATAGAGCAGAAAAAAAAGGACGCGACATAAACCTTTATAAAAACTAAGCGGCAAAAACTTCAGAAATAATTTTAAAAAATAAATGTCGTTAAAAATTCAGTCTAGTTTATTCGGTGGTCCATCAGTTAGCGGCGGCAAATCACAGATGGGTGAAACAATCAGTGAGGATTAGCTGATCGATAGGGCGTTAATCGGGATGCGGTTGCGTAAGTGGATTCGTCGTCACCCTGACAAAACAAGTCGAAATCGTCCATAAAATACTCCTAAATCCGACTCTTTTTATCCCTGGGCGCACGAAAAGTATAAACGTATTGAGTCAAAGTCGCGTATATTTTATAGCGATTGTGACTTTTTGTGCTGTAGTAAGGACAGATTCCGAGGCGTCCGGACCGGGGTTGGGGCTCGGAGGAGGGTGCAAGAGAAGATTTCCCTCTAATTAAATTCCATCGCCCCCAGGCACCGCCCACTGCTGCGATTACACGGAGGCCGAGACGCGCCAAATGAAGTCCCGTTTACCCAGCGAAAACCGACGCGCCGGAGTTTTTATTTAGCGGAAAGTTTGGAGATTTAGCCGGTGCAAAGAGTCACAAGCGATTTTTGCTAGAGATGTGGAACAGAATCGGCTGGTGATAAGAGAACGAGTCGGGGAAGAGATGAATTAGCTTAGCCTGTGGGTCGTTTTTACTACTATACTATATTTCATTAGGACTATAGCGATATATTTCAAAATGACAGCGGAACAATTTTTGATGTGGATCATTTTGTGAAACCATTTTCGAGCGGTTTCCCCGCCGCAGAGGTCACAGGTTTTCTTTTGCTTTTGACTGATTTCTTCGGAAAAAAAGTTTTTAAAACTTGAGATTCTCGATTTTTTTTCTCTTTTTCTTCGGATCACCCGTTCAAGGGCCGAAATCGCACGCGGCAAATTAGGTGTCGCACCATTCGTCAAAATATCCTTATCCCGAAAAGTTGTTCAAATTTTGTTTGTTTGTTTGCTTTGTATCACAATCAAAGAATAACCGATCGACCCAGTGTTTTAACGGGTGATTCATTATTATCATGACGATTAATTTGAAAATTTCGCTTAATATTTTTACTGAGAAATTTATAGATATTTTGGTTAATAAATTATAACATGGAAGTAATCAATAACGATTAAAAATTGTTTTTCCTCAAGAAAGAACTTCTAATGTTTTATAATAAATATTACACTTGTATTGTGATATTGTATTTATTATATTAACTTACACTGTATGGTTCACTTTAAGAGTAGGGCATGGTTAAAATATAAGAAGTCATAATTTTAGCATAAACTAAAAAATATTAAAAAAAATAAAAAAATGATTTTAAAACAAAACTTTTTCAATTACTAATATTCCACGTTTCAGACGCTTGGTTTTCTATGCCATTTTCATTGAATACCATACGTTAATTTTTATCTGCTATCGGGCAGCATTTGCAGTGTCCACTTAAACGTGCGGTACCGATCGAGTCAAACCAAAGGTGGATATCCACCTTTGGTCAAACTTTTTGTCTTCGGTTTTGATTATTTTTAGTGAAAACCTTACCTCTGTCCCCAATAATCCACAAAAAACTTTTTCATCAAAATATCTCCAGTGTTTCAGGTAATATGACCCTCCGAAAATGGCGTTTTTTGACAATTCTGTACTTGAAAAATTGCTCAATGGGTATATAAATTTAGATTACAAAATATGCACTTAAAGAAAGCGGCTACTTTCTACTTTAATTTGATAACTTGATCGTTAAGATTGGTTCAGTATTTGTCGAGATATTGCGTTTTCCGTATAAAAAACCTGCGATTTTTTTGCTAAAGACTAAAAAACTAATAAAACCCAAACGACGGCAGTGATTTGTTGAAGTTTTGCCAACATTTTTTACCGTCACTTCGTATTTTTAGCAACAAATCGAGAATTTTTTGTACAAAAAACGCAGTACCTCGACAAATACTGCACCAATCTTAACGATCAAGGTACCAAATTAAAGTAAAAAGTAGTCACTTTCTTTATATGTATCTTTTGTAATTTAAATGTTAATGCCTATTAAGCAATCTTTCAAGTACAGAATGGTCAAAAAACGTCATTTTTGGAGGGTCATATCTTCTGAACGACTTGAGATATTTTGATGAAACTTTTTTGTGGGAAATTGGATCTAAGGGTAAAGTTTTCACATAAAAATATCAAAATCGAAGACAAAAGGCCGGTTCACACCGGAGTGGCAGCTGATAGCTGATAGTGAACGCGCGCGTTTACACCATTACACTCTCATTGTTGCTGCGGTGTAAACTGTGTGCGCTGTGCGTCACCTATCAGCTCCCACTCCGGTGTGAACCGGCCCAAAAAGTTTCACTCGGTACCGCAACTTTAATGTTGGTTCACAGCGGAATGACAAATGTCAAATGACAATACTTTCCACGCCCGTTTACCCCCTTGTATTGTCACTTTTTACTTATCGCTTCGATGTGAACTTGACCTTGCACAATTTTGAATTTTTTTTATTTTTCCCATAAAAACATATATTTTTGACATATAATTTTTTTCTAAGGGGTTTTTTTTTCAGCGCTTTAGCTCAAATTACGGCGTTCAATGTGAACAATAGGGCAGACTACTTTGTTTTTCCGTTTTCTAAAATTTTTTTATTCGACAAAAAATAGTATACGGAACAGAGGATTTGTTTGGCAGATTGGTTTATGTGTAATATTCACTGTTCAGGTTGTTTCGGAAAATAAAACATGGTTAAACTTCTTGTTTCTGAAGTTTTTAATTTTGTTTTTGAAGTTTTCTGCAAATGACGAAAGAACAAACGCAGTGCACACTGTAATTCACATTGTCAACGCTTTTATTTGATTAGATTTTATAAATTCAATATAATAAAATTACAAAAAGTAATGTTTTTCTTTCAACAAACATATTACTAAAAAAATTAAAACTGCAAACGAAAGCAGCCGTAAACAAGCCATTTGGAGGTGTCAGAAAATTTTAGAAACTTGGAACCAGGAAAATTGAAACTTGGAGCCGATAGTAAAAAAATGGTTTCGTGTTTAGGCTTAGGCTTAGACTTACATAAATTTCAGTCACTCGAGTTTAAGTTCCTTACTTCTACCTCCAAGAGTCCAATTTTCGGTTCCAGATTCCCTAAGCTGCAAAAAAAGTGCTCTAAATTATACAATTGACTACAAATACAGTTCATGTCAATCAATCAAAATCACATAAGGATTAATTAGCATACAACAGGATTAAATTTGCAATACATCCTTTGGAATTTCAGTTCAGTGGTTTTTACCAAAAAATACAATCATCGTATTTACAACAAATGTACCGCATGACTGTACCGAACTCAAAATTCCAAAACATGCAAATTTAATCCTGTTGTATGCAAAATTAATTTTTTTCAAAGCAGTCAGTTTTCTGGAGAATCACGACAGTTAATTCAATGTGCACAAAGGTCTTGAGAAGAATTCAAAATAAATTGAATAAGACCGAAAAAAATGAAGAAGAAAAATATATTAAGCACAACGAGCTGTTTTCTAAAATAAAATGTTTTATTTTTATGTTATTTTTCTGTAATATGATTGTTTTTTTTTGCGTTAACCAACGTCATATACAAATTATTTTAAATCTCCTCGAGACCTTTATGTACATTAAATTAACTGTCGTGATTCTCCATCGACGACTTATTTATTTTGTACTAAAATTATTTAATTGGTAACCGTTTGGTATGTAAATATTAGATTGCCTATTGATAAAAAAAGGTTTAGGGTCGATGGAGCCGAGGGAACTTGGAGCCGAAAGTAAAAATCGCTAAAACCTATACCTAAGCCTAAGCAAAGCCTAAAAAAAGATAAAAAAATTTTTGCGGCGGCTCCAAGTTCCCTACTTACGGCTCTAAAGACCCCACACCAAAAAAAATGAGTCATCAACCGTTTTCTGAAACAAAACGAGGCGTCGGCGTTGATTGTTTTTCAATTTTATAAAAGTTCGGGTGGACAAAAATTTACGTGCGACATTTTTGCGAACAAATCAATCACGTGATATTTTTGGCGAACAAATCACGTGATACTTTCGCGATTGAAAAGTTGTCCATATGTTCCGGTGAACATGTCCAGCGTTAAGATGGAAGAAACGGAAAAGTCAGTTAGTACACAAAAAAGACGTGGTAAGCGAGACGTGTATATAAATTTACAACAAAACGTATGTATGTGGACCCTTTCCGTTTGTTAATAAGAAACGGTGTTAAGCAATGTCTTGTAAATAGCAGAGATAGCCTCAATAAGATTTTACCCACGAGGTTTTGGACTTTACGGTGAGTTTTTAAACCGTTGTATTCTATAAGTTATATTTCAATACGGGTTTTATATGCTTTTTCTAGAACCAAAAACTTTAAAAATGTAAGTTACAGTTTCATTTAACTCATGAATATTAATATAGATTATAATTAAAAATAAACAACCTAAATGCTAAGTTTTAGTGTTTAATATCACATAACTTAAGGTTTTTTGAACTTAAATCGGAAACAATCCTGAATTTAAAGGTAAGTAAACAGGTTATAGTTAATTTTTTTTTATTTTCAGTTTTTTTAATATGAAATTCTAACTATATTTGTTGCAAAAATATTCTGGATTTTGTCCGTTAGATTTTTTTTAAACTGCAAGAAAGTTTTTATTAGGTTTCTGTTATTTTTAAAACAAATTTAAATGTAACTAGTCAAATAATCCTAAAACAAATTTTCCACATTGCATAAAGTAAGTAACCAGTTTTATAGTATCTCGCGAGCTCCAATTTCAGTCAAAAATGTAATAATTCCCGTTGTATTGATGTTTCAAATATACATACGATGCTTTATAAATGCGCATTATAAATGTTTAGTCAGTATTGAAGCTTTAGATTGCAAGATGTAAGTCATGTATGTTTTGCAATAAAAAATCTATTTTGCACAAATGGAATACGCAAAGCCGATATTAATCGGCCCCAACTGCGCTCGCAATCACTGTACATAAAAATGCATAATAATATAACAATGCAATAAAAACATAACAGTACAGCGTGTCTGGGTCGGGACTCGAACTCTGTACCTTTGGAACGGCGAAGACGAAAGTTCTACCGCTGTACCACTTTTGCTAAACATTTGTTTTATTTGATTTCTGGACGTCACAAGGATTAAGGCTGGTTCATACTTATGACAAAACGTCCTTTGGACAAAGTCCAAAGGACAAAAGTCCTTTGGACTTTGTCCAAAAGACAAAAGTCCTTTGGACTTTGTCCAAAAGACAAAAGTCCTTTGGACTTTGTCCAAAAGACAAAAGTCCTTTGGACTTTGTCCAAAAGACAAAAGTCCTTTGGACTTTGTCCAAAGGACAAATACAGCGTAAAAACGTCTTTTGGACTTTGTCCAAAGGACAAAATTCAAAGGCCAACGTGTTCATAGTTTCTTGTCCTTTAGACTTTTCCCTCTGAATTTTGTCCTTTGGACTTTGTTCAAAGGACAAATTTTAAGTAGCGTTCATACTTCGTCCAAAGGAAAAAGTCCAAATGACGTTTTGACTTTTCTAAAATTGTCTTTTGGACTTTGTCCAAAGGACGTTTTGTCATAAGTATGAACCAGCTTTTATTGTATGTTTTAATGAATTATTGGTTTCTAAACAAAATAAATCACGCGTAAAAATATTATTATTTTGTTTATTTCGAAGCTAGTTAAAAATGAATAAGTGGTAAATTAAAATAATAATTTGTCTTACAAAATTATCAGGATTTTTTTCTTCGTAAAAATATAAATCAAGTAAATAATGCCTCCGCTGAAAAAAAGGAAACACATTTTTTCTAGATTATGCCATACGACGTACGAAAAACATTTGTTTTTATATGTATATACATTGTGATTGTTTGTAATATTTTTGTGTATTTTACTGCGGCGTTTAGGAAATAGAATTTTTATCTTTCTTAATTTTCAAAAAAAAGCAACGTTCTTTTCAGTTTATATTAATTTATGCTTTAATTTATTTTTTAAGTAGAGAAAATATTTAAACACTATAATTAAATAAATTTCAATGTACCGTTTTTTTTAACCTTTAACAGCCAGCGTTTGTTTTTTTAATTTTATGTAAAAATTAGATTTTTTAAAGTTTCGGACTACTTAAAAATAAATTTTGAATTTCGGAAGTGTAATTTATTGAAAAATAAATTTTCGGTTCCTAAAAACGAATTAAATTTATAAAAAAGTTTATTTTAATACTTTTATTTCTAGATACATCTGCATTTTGAAAAAGGAAGCCCGAAATTTTAAAATTTTTTTTTATAGTTTCGAAGACTATATAGGTAAAATTCCGATTTATATATTTTAAAAAAATTTCCTCAAATGATGTTTAAATCATTCTAAAACCCATTGTTTTTAATTCAATTGGCAAGACCAAAATAATTGTGATTAATCAATGGAAATTGATGCTTTCTGTTGTTTCTATATGAGTTTTTAAAAAAATGGTTAAAAAAGCGTCGGAAGTAAAGTGTTTTCGTCGGTTGAATATTTCAGCAATAAAACAGCAGAAGGATATAAAATATAATTTATGTTCTGAAGATTAAATCGCTTCATCCGGTTAACTAGGATGTGAAAAAGTGCAGTTTTCAGAATTTTCAAATTTGTTACCGCTAAATTATACGCTAGCTTCGCGAAAGAAAGGTATTTTTCACTAGCCTAGTATATTTTTCACTGTTCTGCGGGAAAATTGAAAGTTTGTTTTCAAAGTGCAAGGGTAACTGGCTGAAATTCGGCCGGCCTTAATTTCGGTCATCGGCGGTTTTTTTTTTGCTATGAACTACGGTATTGTTAAAGCCATACGTTGTTCATTGCAGAATTTTATACATGACAAAAATAGCAGCCGGTGGCAAAAATAAGGCCTTGCCGATTTTAAGTCAATTATTCGTACGGTTTTAATTTATCACCATGACTGAGAAAAGACGAAAAAAAGTGCCCGAGCGCAAAATCACTTACCGACCGGTGTCAACAGTTTCACCGCCTTCAGGTAATTATTTATTATTATAATTATAATATTATAATAAATTTCTAATGGATTTATACATAGATTAAAAATCTTCCGTGGCGCAATGACAAAACGCTCGTCTGATAAAACGTACGGGAGCTTTTTTTATTTTATTTATTTATTTATTTATTTATAATTCGCATAATGCAGGACACAGCTAAAGCATTTAAAAATGCACTGAAATAAGCTGACCCTTGTTGTTGTTAGCTTAAAAGATTTTTCTTATTACAAAGACAGTTTTCACAAATTATACGTTAAAAAACTGTTGGAATTTCATGTAGAATATTTGAATGCTGTTTTTTTATTTGCGTCATATAAATCATTAAGAAAAATCAATGAAAGTTGAGAATTATGCAATGAAGGAATGACGTTCGACTGAAATTTGCATTTTTTAATGAAATAAATATTTACGGAAATAGGATACTTTGCTGAAGTCAACTGCTTTTAACTGTCAAAGTTTTATGGTTAAAATATATGGACCAAACTAGCATAACGAAAATTGGGTCGGCGGTCCCACCACGATACAGAGTTTTGCTCAATTTAAATGCATTTATTTGTAATATATTTAAAACTGGTAATAGTACAGATAAGAAAACATATATTTGAAAAATTTTAGCGGCTTTTTTGTATTAAATTGAAGCGTTGCAAAATGATTTCTTTTTCTAAGTAATCCAAAAAATTTACATTTTAAAAATCTTTGTTACGCAAAAAATTGCCTTAAATATTGATATAAAAGTCAACCAAAATACTTGAAATCGTTTCAATTATGTTGTTAAATCTTTGGCTTCTGAGAAAATTGGGTAAAATTACTTATTTTATAACGAATTCTGATTTCGCGGCGGGACCCCGGACTCAAAATTTTGTTATGCTACGTAGGTTCACACGATTGGTTTTTTGTCAAATCAAAAAAAGTTTAAAAACAAATTATAACCTGACTGAGCTAATAATTTTTACGGCTGTTTGGAATTTAGCGAATTAAATGAATGGCGTTCTTTTCTTTTATTAATCCTATTAAGGCAGAGAGCCCGCGCGATTATTTACAATTTACCGTAAATCAGCTTAGTTTAAGTCCGCTCCTTTAAGCCTGCTCCAATATACCCCAGCAGAACGTATAGGAGTCGTTAAAAGGCTGTTAGTACATGCTCTTTAATTTGGAAATACATTGCTTAAACTTTTTCAGATATTGTCTGCTGATCGTTCAGTTTTTTTTGACCTGACTTTATACTAAAACACAGCTTAAAAAATAGGTATCCTGAATAAATCGAGTGCCTACTGCAAAAAGTAAGCTTAGACAGCAAAAAGCTCAAATTAAATTTGTTTTTGTAATTTTTTCGACCAGTAATAAATGAATGAATAGAAATATTTTTCCGAGAAACAAAAAAAAAGATTATTGCATAGATCTTTTTTGTCTTTATTGTGATTTATAATCAACGGTCAATTTCGAACTAATCCAAAATAAAAAATGAAAAAAATTAAACGAGTAAGATTAATCATTTTTGTCCTTGTAAAGGTTTTGTATCTCATTTCAGTTTCGTACGAAAGACAGTCGAATTCAGTAGTGAACCGTAATGTTTTAACCATCTAATATCATGCTACCGATTTCAAGCTAATTTAGCTTAAAATAGTTTTAAGTTATTCTATCCGCATTTTTAGGACTATTTATATGGTTTTTAATAAGTTAAAAAATAAATTAACATAAAATTTCGTACAAAATCTTCTAAGGCTTTAGATACTTCTCAATTACTTATAAAATTATTACAAAATAAGACCGAACGCATCTCTAAAGTTCCGGAGTTCCGAGCTCCGGAAAACATGACATCCGGTGAACTAAAAAAAATACAAGACAAAAAATACCAAACACTATTGCCGAGTTGTTTTTTTTCTGGAAAATACTCCTAATTCATACTTGTTACTGCTCGGAACTGAAACAAGTTTTAAATTCAAGCTTTTATGACTACCATGCTTACTTTCTGCAGAATGTTACTAAAATCGGCCTGGTTTTATATGACTGTTTATAATGTTTTTATATTTAATTATGATACTCATATTTTAAACTACGCAGTGCAGCTGCTTTATTTTTTTAATTTAAATTAAATTTCATGAGAGTTTTAGGATTGAAAACTAAAATTTGTATAGGCACCTTGCACTGGAACTCGGTTTATACATGAAGTATGCAATAAACATAGCGAGTCACCCAAATGGATAATTATCGTATCTCCTACTTATCTTTTGTAGTATGCAGATCAACCGATCGAAATTTCGCGCGCTTTCGATGGTTGATCTAAATACTACAAAAGATAAGTAGGAGATACGGTAATTATCCATTACGGTGACTCGCTATGTTTATTGCATACTTCATGTATAAACTGAGTTCCTGTGCAAGGTGCCTATTGTAAATGCTTTGTTTTTCCCGCGGTTTAATTTAGTTAGACTTTAAAAACCCTTAAATCTATTTAATTAAAAAAAAGTGTAAATTAAAATATGAGAAGGACCCGGGTTCAAAAATTAAAATATTACCTTCGAAAACTTTCGCTTGTACACTGGAATTTTACTAAAATTTAACAAGAATTGTATTCTGGCCCCTCAAGTTCGAATTTCGATCAAAACCATAATATTTTGCTTTTAAATATGCTCCTAAGTTTCGATTTTTAAGTTTTTTGCTTTTAATAATCCGCAAGTGGGTTTCGGGAAAATAAGAAAAACTCAAAAAATATTTTAGTCAACGAATTGAAAACCTATTCTAGTTTTTTACAAAAAGATTTAGCTGCACTAATTATAGGAAAAACGTTCGAGGCCGGTTCAACAAATTTCTATGGTTGAATTATATCTGACTGACGCTGAAAATTAGACTGCAGCAGACATGAGGGGACGAATTAAAATTGTGCAGTAATGACGTTTTTTTTTGAGCAAACAAATAAGAACGCATAATTTTTTTTTAATTCCACCTTTTCACAAAATATACTAAAATAACCAACTTTAGCCCTTAAAAAATTTGCATTTAGGTTAAAAATTAAGTAATTTGATAAATAATCTTTAAAATATAGTTTTTAATCTTTGTTATTAATTAACTTTAGTAAAAAGTTTTGAATGTTTTTGTTGTTAAATAGTCGATTTAATACAGCAAATATTGCAATCAGCTAGATTTTATTTGCCTATAATAAATTCGCTAGCTATATTATTATAAAAAAATATATTAGTAAAAACGAAAAAAAAATTGAAAGGGCAGAGCAATAGTTATTTTAAATAAAAATTTTATTGACACCTTGCACTGAAACTTATTAAAAACATAATGTTTATTGCATTTGGCGGGTTATTGTACTTTTATATGTTCGGCAGTCTTTGTAGTGCACTTGGCTAATCCCAGAGGATGCTTTTGCTTGCAGTATTTAACTCCATCTGAAAAATCAAGAAAGTTTAATAAAATTAGTTTGTGTGTTGTCATTGTTAAAAATTCGAGTGGTAAAAATTTTTGCGACAATTACAGTATTTTCTGAACAGTCAGCAAGATTAGCTTTTGGTATACCTTATGTTTATTACAAGTTTCAGTGCAGGGTGCCTATAATTAAAAATAATAAATATAGATATATAACATTTTTTTATAATTTTTTAACTAATTTTTTTCATATATTCCTGTTTGATAATCCTATCTAGCTTGTTTTATATAAATAAGCGTGTTTGTTCACAAAACGGTTTTTTACTCGGATCTTTGTTTTTAAAAATATGTTCATTATTGTAATTTTTTAAGTGTAGTGTTTAATTTAGTAATTGAATTGGACTTATTTAAAAAATGTCACTCACACTAGCTATCAAATCAGAAGCTTTTAATTATTTTTTCAGTTTTAAATTTTAACAATAAAAACAAAGCAATGAAATTATTAGCATTTTTTTTTGTTTTTTCTTAAATTTAAATTTGTATTTTTTGAAAAACAAACGTGATTAGTGAATTAGAAATAAACCTAAAACGTTTTAAACGTCCTTTTATTTTATAAATTAACCCTTTCTGATTGGTGAGGCCGAAAAACGCGTCCAAAACGCGCAAAGGTAACGCGCCAGTGCTGCTCAATGTTAAACTCGGCGTCCCGATTGGTCACAAATTCTGTCCACCGGCCCTTTTTATACTGAGACGCGAAACGCGATTCACACTCCACGTCTAAACCGCGCCGCCATAATAAACACAAAGGACTGAAATTATTTATTTGTAATAATTGCATATTTTTTTGTAAAAATTCTAAAAGCATTTACAAAATTTTTTTAGCGGTGGATGAAACCAATTTAATTTTAATATCCGCGTTTAAAGAGCGTTTAGCTAAAGTTTAAGAATTTTCGTGGCGAAACTCAGAACTATAGGTTTGACGTTGTTAATGATTTTTGAAGTGGTGAGCAGTTTTTTGGAAAAGGATCTGTATTTAAAAAATAACTGTTTTTGGCACAATTTTTTTAACCGTTTTTCAATTTTTTTATTTTATATTAAATAGAATTTTAACAATTTTACAAATATGATAAAATACGAGTTTACAGTTTTGTTTTTTTAACTAATAAACAATCTACTTATTAATTTTTAAGTACATTAAAAATTAAAAACAAATAATTGATTAATAAATTTTAACTATGGGAGAATTATCTGTTAATTTTAATATAAAAATTAATTTCAGCTAAATTATTTTTTAGCATTTTTTTGGATTCAAAATATAATAAATCAATCAAAAAATTATATAAATAAATGAAAAAAATTCATTAAATATCCAATAAAAATGAAAAAAAAATCAATAAAAAATTTGTCAAAATTTTTTAGACTCCGCGTCTTGAGTGTGTAAAAATTCCGGATATTTTGGTTTCATGATGTTTGTTGACTGTGCGTCTTAAGTTTCAATGACAGGTTCGCCAGCCATGAGATTGGAAAATACGTAAAAGAAAACTAATGGAATATAGCCGATATCCTGTTCCACTCCTATCTTTTATTAGGAAAAAAACTTTATCTGAAGCCGTTTGGTTGGAAAAAAAACATTTCTTTCTTTTAATCATGGGTTTTTTATAGACACCGGAAAATGAACTATGTTTACTGATAAAAAGTTGACAGTTTATCCAACTCTCCATAAATCACAAACATGAAAAATGTAAAAAAAAATTGATTAATTGTTAAAAAAGTAATACATCGGCAGTTATGCTAAATGTATTTATAGCCATAGCAGTGCAACTTTTTTTTATTTCAACGTTTATTTCAGCAGTTTTTTTTATTTTTATTGTTAACCTCATTTTTTTAAAATGTTACTTAAACCTGTTATTATATTTATTATTCAAAATAAATTAATTCATTACTATTTTCGCTTATATCGTTTGACCTCGATCCCTACCACGGTTAGTTGTGTTTTATTTCAGCGGTTTCCTAATTTTTCCGTCAACCCCAACTCTAACAAATGTTACTTAAAGCTTCTATTTTTATATTTCTCACTCAAAATAAATTAATTTATAACTATTTTCGCTCTACCGTTCGACTTCGATCCCTATCGCGATTAGTTGTGTTTAGTAAAAACCAATGTTACTTTATCACTTTAAATTGACGCGTAGAGTGGCAATTGTTATGCGGTAAACGTTGGAGGAAGCACGAAGGTAATATTCCTGGTGGAAGAATGCGTCGCCTAAACAAACGTTTTCGCGGTTCTCGTGGCCCGAGGGGCTTGCTTGTTGTTGTCGATCCGTTGTAGTATACACTTCCCCCGGTTAAAAATGTCAAAAACGGTCCATTTTTTCGACGAAAAAGAGGGTAATTTTTATATATTTTTTTCTTATTTTTACTACTAAAGGTAAACCCAACGTGGCTGCAATAGTTTTTATTGGATTAAAAAATTCCCCAACCACTCAAATCACGAGAATTCGACATCATTTTATCAAACAAATACTCCCAAATAAATTGAATCTTTATTGGCTGAAAAAGTGACGTCAGATTCTCGTGATTTGAATAGTTACTTAATGGGGG
Source organism: Microlaimidae sp. YZB2_3 (assembly GCA_030248175.1). Taxonomy (NCBI): domain Eukaryota; kingdom Metazoa; phylum Nematoda; class Chromadorea; order Desmodorida; family Microlaimidae; species Microlaimidae sp. YZB2_3. The sequence continues at coordinate 16,507 of JASAMX010005073.1, read as the reverse complement.
GCATTTTTTAATCAAACAAACAACTGTTGCAGCCACGTAGGGTTTACCTTTAGTGATAGTGTTTTTGTGAGCATTTTAAAAAAAATGTATTTTTATAAATTTTAGTAACCTGTATAAGTGATATTTAGTTGGTTAGTTTCAGTTAAGAGATCAAAATGGGAGGGTCAACGTTGCGTACGGGTTGGATTGCATTTTAAAACTGACCTAATTTTCAATTGAGTGGATTTTATGTTTAAAAAAATATTGGATTTATAAAGTACTCAGCAAATATTGTCGTTACTATGGCAAAATGAGCCACTGTAATTATAAAATACACGTGACTGTGACTCATTCTGTAGTTAATAGTGTCCTGTTTTAAATTTAAAAAAGTCACAGAAACACATATGTTTTACGAACTGTGGCTCATTTTGCCGTAGTAACGACGATATAGAAAAATAAAACGCCATGAACAACCGTGCCATAGGAATAGAAAATTCCTGGCACGGTTACTACGAATAATAAATTCCTAGACCAGCCTATGCCAAATTCAAACTATAACTTTAGGATGGACATAGTTTTATTTAACTTGCCACTTATTACTCCGATATGAACATGATTGTCATTTGTCACTTCTAGTGTGACCGTGTTGTCATTTGTCACTTATCTATCTAGTGTGACCGTATAGTCATTTGTCACTTATCACTCTAGTGTGACCGTGCTTTCATTTGTCACTTATCACTCTAGTGTGACCGTGTTGTCATTTGTCACTTATCACTCTAGTGTGACCGTGTTGTCATTTGTCACTTATCACTCTAGTGTGACCGTGTTGTCATTTGTCACTTATCACTCTAGTGTGACCGTGTTGTCATTTGTTACTTGTGACAATCTGTAAACCAGCCCTACGCCTTTCCTTTGGCAAAGTATAAATAATCAAATTAACATTTTTTTATACAGACTATTGATAGTATTTATGTTTTTTGAATTATACCATCTTCTGAGTTTATTTTAAAAAAATGCATTATTGAACGCTATATTATAAATAATAACAAAATAAATTATAAGTGAATAACTATTACTACTATTTTTAATAAACAAATTAACATAACACGATCTAAAAATATTTCAATTTCTTTATCCAGTTCGAAAAAAGACAATGTTCAACGTAATAATTTTCACCATACAACTAGAACTGAGAACAATATTTTACTTATATTATGTTAATGATATTCATTAATTATTTTAAGTAGTTGGAACTCCTTACCAGACAATCTAGTGTCTTTATCCTCAGTAAAATTATTTCGCAAAAAATTGAGTAAACATTTATGATTATTTGAAAAAAAAAATTAAATCCGATTATGTTTACCAGTAATGGTTTTGTATTGCACTTTTTGTGTTTTATGTTTTAAACCTGTGCAATAAACACTTTTATACTTTTATACTTATACTTATTTATATAAAACCTATGTGTTAGTGTTGCAGGAAGTTATACGTTCAGCAGTCTTGTTTTCCTTTTTTGTTGAAAAAAAATGTTTTCTATATATTTTGAAAAAAATATATTATATATTTCACAAAAGGTATTTAATATTTAACTCAGCCTACTTTTTGGAATCGTTTAATTTATTAGTTTTGTTTAAATTAGCGACTAAAAATCTTCTAGTTAAATGCATTTGCTTCAAGGTTAGTGTTTAAATAACCTTATTATATTGTAACACGTATAGGCACCTTGCACTGGAACTCGGTTTATACATGCAGTATGCAATATACATAAGCGTCACCATAATGGATAATTACCGTACTCCAACTTATCTTTCGTAGTATGCAGATCAATGGGCCGAAGGGGCGCGAAATTTCGATCGGTTGATCTGCATACTACGAAAGATAAGTAGGAGATACGGTAATTATCCATTATGGTGACGCTTATGTATATTGCATACTTCATGTGTAAACTGAGTTCCAGTGCAAGGTGCCTATAGCTAAAATAAATAATTAGTTTTTTAAGTTTGCAAAATTAAGTTCTGATAAAAAATAGCGTTATGTGTTAACTAAAAAGGTTGTTTTTAGAAACGTTTAAATTTATTAGTTCTGTATTAATTAATTTTCATGTATTCTTGGTTTTATTCAAATTAGTGACTAAAGATCTACTGGTTAAAAAAATTTGCTTCAAGGTTAGTGTTTAAATAAGGTTATTATATTGTAACATTCTTATAACTGTAACAAATAATTAGTTTTTTTAATTTTGCGGAGTTTACGTCCTGATAAAAAAATAGCTTTAAATACGTTTTTCCGCCTTTCCATATCGTCGTCAGTACAACAAAACGAGCCACAGTCATTATAAGATACACGTGAATGTGACTCATTCTGTAGTAAGAAGGCCCGGTTTTAAATTTAAAACGAGTCATAGACACATGTATTATATACGAATTGTCGCTCATTATGCCGTATAGTAACCACGATATTAGCCGTGTCGGTCTCAATTCGACAAAAATAAGGAGAAACGAAAGGAAGGAAAAAAAATCATATTTTACAGCGTATATATGATTCGGAAAGTGAGCAAGGAGAAAATAGTTGTTTTTTTTCGGGGCGCCAGGTCTCACTCCGAGCTCATTTCCAAACGGGCGGAAAGTTTAAGACCGGAGAGCTGCTAATTTTAAATAGGTCGACCCCGGGAGCGTCAATCCGAGATGGGATTTTGATTTTTGTCGCTCCATAAGGCAATTCCTTCTACTATCGCGCCCCGCGAAACCCCGGGAACACATTATAGTTGTTTCGCCCCCTTTAGGAATCCGAATTCCAGAATCTCTCCTTTTCCGCTAGTATTTCATGCGGTAAAAAAAGCGCATTATTATCCCCGATCTGCTTGGAACATAACGTGTTTTCTAATCTCCCCCCGGAACAATGTTTTTATTTTGGCCTTGTAGATCTTCCGCCAGCTGATTCGCAGAGGTAGTCTATATACTAAAGAACCCGAACGGATAAATGTATATGTTTCGGATCTGGCGACAAACCAATTATCATTCCAATTTTTATGTTCAGTTCTCGTGAATTTTTTTTCTCTCAAAAGTAGTCCTTTTAATTTACCAAGCGGTTTTATAAAAAGAATACACACTACTCGGTAAAATAAATAGTCTTAGCCGTGCATCCATTGCTCTTGCAGAAAAAAACGTAGCATTAGGAAAAAACCACGAATTTTTTTGTAGTTTGCAGATTTTTATTGTGGATTTTCCGAAGAAAATTACACTAATAAAACGGCTTTATAGTCTTTGTGAATTTTGATAACTGAAACAACTAAAATAAATTTTAGGTATATTTGCATCATTTTTCCTGTCCAATTTTTTTTCAAAATCTTCAATTTCTTGTTATCTCAGCTATATTTAATAGGTTCTCCACAAATTTCTTTTTTTTTATATGAATAAATAAAAGTATATATAATTATTCGGTGCTGCAAAAATTAAAAAAAATAATATGTACAATCAAATTATAAAAATACTAAATTTGGCCTTTTGATTTAAAAAAGTTCAACTTACCTAGATTAATAAATTACCACGTTATTTTGAGACCGAGATTTGAGGATATCGACAATTTTTTTTCCGTTGCAATCTTTTCTTTGACAATTGCTATGGGTGAGTCATTTTTTATTAAAAAAAACAATATTTGGAGATAATAGTAGATAAAATAAGACTGGTTTGTTAAAATTTTTTAAATAAAGTAAGACGGTTAGCGTTATTTTTCCGAGTTTAATTCGCTTTATTCCACGAAGGCGGATTTTTCTGTGAAGACGTTTTCCCTCTGATAAAAAGATCAATATTTTACTGTGAGAATACAACGATAGTTACAATAGTAAACTTTCATACAAAATATAATATCTTCGCAAGCATGTGAAGTAGATTTCGGTCAAAAAAATTACCAATATTTTATCAGACATAGAATTTATTTTATCATATTTGACGGCAAGAGTTTGTAGTATTGCTATAATTGTTGATACAAAACTTGTTTGTGTTTGTTTGTAATTTTTTAACTCACCGGATCGAAAATGCATGACAGTTTAGAAAAGCTTTTATTAGAATATTATAAGATATATATCGGTATTTACTGGACAATTTAAAGAAACATGCAGAATTTTGTTAAATTTTAAAATTTTAAATTACTGCAATTTTTTTAAAAATAAAATGATTTAAAAAAGTGAAAACTTTGTAATTGGCAGACATTATTTGCGCACCCAATAGGTAATTTTTTTTATTTTTACAAAAGATTTTTATAAGTCATGTTTATAATTTTTTTCAAATTTTACCCAGTAAATTAAATAGTTTTCAGTTGTTGTAAAAATTATGTTGTATTTTTAAAATAATTTCTTCGTGTTTAACGGTTTTATATTTAGTCGGAAGCTAAATAAGTACATTTAGGAACTAAATATTTTGTTCGTTCTTTAAGCCTTTTAGATCTTTTAGATTTATGCTGAATCCTTTTTTTTTAATTAGAAAAATTTAACGCATACAAAATACACTGTCGCTTTTTAGAAATAATATAGCAAAATTTTTTAAACCTAATAAAGTAACGAGATACAATGTATTACTATTAAAAAATTAATCTGTATAATAAATGAGCTTTGGTGTAAATCATCACCTATACAGGACGAAATGAAGGTATTATACATAAAAATAATTTCTTTAATTAGCAAAAAATATATCTATTAAAGTATATTATTATAAAATTAATATAATATTATATCTAATAATCAACGATAATTTGAAAATTTTTATGATAAATATGGAAAATAATATTGAAGAAAAACGGTACGGTCAAAAACAGCCACCTGGTGCCAGTCCACGAACGGCATGTTATCAGCAATGGTGTCAGTCCACTAACGCACTAACGGCATGCTAAGTTAACGGATTATAAATAGATCTTATTTAAAAGATTTTTTTAATAGTTTTAAAACAATATTTTTAGTTTCAATATATTTGTTGCGGTCAATCAAAATAAATATTTTTTAAACGTTAAAATTAGAAAACAGTGTAATAAAATCATTTGAATTAAAAAACGGTTTAAATTTCCAAATAACTAATATTATCTTTTATTTAAAATCCAAATCAATCATATTGTTAAAATATTATGTTTTTTAATTCAAACCACAACAATTTTAAATTTTTACTGGGTGTTTTTTTTTGCTGTGTGTTTCTGCTTTTGTTCTGCGTTTTCGTTGCGGTTCCGGTTTTGTTCGGTGTTTTTTTTTCTAGAAAAAAAGAAAATCATGTAATCAAAGCTTTTTTTAACAACCGGCAAAATTAGTATCCGGTAGGTAACATGCAGTTAGTGGAACGGCCCCTGAGTGATTGAAATTTAATATTAAAATTTAACGTTAAAATTTAGCTAAAATTTAATATTACATTTCAAATAAGCTCTCTGGAGTTTTCACAGCAGGGTCGCTTGATATGGAGTGGAGACTTCATGGGTAATTCAAGTGTAAAAGATTTATTCTTCATTTATTATTTTTACCAGGCTAGGAAGTAACGACAATCTTTTGTAGCCACAGGTCACAATTTAATTGCTTAAAAACTGTCTTTGTAGCATTTGGTAACGAAAATGCTGTGCTGTCAGAGAATCGGAATTTCGTGCTGTCAACAAAACTTTTCACTTAATTTTCGTTGGGTTAGCCTTAGCCAGTTTATATTTAACAGCAAAATTTTCGGAGCTACAAAAATTGAATTGGTTTTACCAAAGGTGGATAATCTAATAAAGGTATGTCATAGCGCTCTGTAGCAGCGTGCATCATAAAATCCAATTCGGGCCGCACGTCCGGCCAGAAGCCGCACGTCCGGCCAGTAGCCGTATGTCCGGCCAGAAGCCGCACGTCCGGCCAGAATTGGATTTTATGATGCACGCTGCTACAGACCGCTGTGACATACCTTTATTAGATTATCCACCTTTGGTTTTACTTACTTAAAAATGAAATTTTGTAATTTTATCCAGCAGCTAGTAATAAAAGTGCTATAAACATTTTTATATCATACTTAACGAATATTTTGTTTATAAAACTATTGTTGTGCCTTATTATGGTTTTCTTAGAAAGCATGGGTTAAGTAATTGTAATTATCGCAATTAATGCTGCTTTTGACAGTTCCTTCACATGGAAATTCTACGTATTACAATGGGTGTCGACTTCAAGATCTTATTGTGTGAAAGCGGTTCTTTTTCGACGTTTGTGAATTCTCTTTCATTAGCTAATTTGAAAGCTTTTTCTGTAGCTATTAGATGCTCTTCATTATCTAGAAGCCCGCTTGTATTTTTTTCAGTCGGTCTTTTGCAGCTTAGCTATATTAGATGGAAATCAAATAACATATATAAATAGTAGATAGTAGTTGTAAATTTTAAAAAGTTGTTCGATTTGAAGGTAAGTTAAAAATACGGTTGAAATATTGTTGATACTGAAATTGGTAATTATTTATTAATTGGTTTTTTTAATGCAACTGAAAACTGAAAAACAAAAAAATCTACAATTTGAAATAGAATATTAATTTAATTCACCTTAATTTGTAGGAGGCTGGTTTTTAAAATTATTGAAATATGAAAAATACCTTTTAAACGATGTAAATCCCGCTTATAAACTGTAATTTTGTGTTTAGTAACAAAGGCCTGAACCGCTTAGTGAACTTTTGACATAGAGTACCACGCTCTACATACGGAACTACCCGTCCAATTCCTTGCAAACCATACGATTCCGGTTAAAATCTGTATGTTTTGTGTTTAGTGACGAAGGCGGCGGCCATAAATACGGCGATGTTGGCAAAGTAACGTTGAGCCGGAAGCCGTAGCCACTGAGCTACCTGTCCCATTCCTTCTAAACGATAAAACTCCCATTATTATATACTGTTTTTTGTCTTTAGTGACAAATGCGGCCGCCATCAGTGACGATCGCGAATTCCGACGTAGAGTCTGACGCCCTACCCACTGAACTACTTATCCCATTCCACCTAAACAATAAAACTCATTTATAAACTGTATTTTTTGTGTTTAGTGTAGTGTTGTAAAAAGTATTAATTTTAGATTATTTTAAGTAAAAGTAAAAGTAATTTCAAAAATTTTAATTTAAGTAAAGTAAAAGTAAAAGTAATTTGTGATTTTTTAATTTAAGTAAAGTAAAAGTAAAAGTAAGACCTCTTTTTTTAAGTAAAAGTAAGAGTAAAAGTATAATAAAAGTATTTTGAAACGAAGCAAAATACCGGTTTTTAGAGACCCAGAGCTCGATTTAAAATTTTTTTTGCTAATTTGGGCCTAAATTTTTATTTTAATAAGTTTTTTGGTCTAAATAAATGGTTTTTAGAGTGTTAGCATCCTGACAAAATTTTTTGCTCCCAATCATTTTCAATAAGCATAGGGAATTTACTTAATTACTTAAATTTTACTTAAATTAATTTAAGTATTTGCAGGAAAAAATCCGAGTAAAAGTAATTAAAATTTCAAAATTCGAGTAAGAGTAAAACTAAAAGTAAGTGAAATTTAAAACTCGAGTGAAAGTAAAAGTAATCCAAAATCCGTTACTTTTAATAGTTTAAGTAAAAGTAAAAGTAATTTTTTACAACACTAGTTTAGTGACGAAGGCGGCCGCCATCAGTGCAGCGAAGTTGGCAAGTTTTGACGTAAAGTCTGACACCTACCCAACAAGCTATCCGTCCCATTCCCTCTAAACAATATAATTCCCATTTATAAATTATATTATTATATTAATTATATATTTTGTGTTTAATGTATCTAAAAGTCAATTCTTGTGATTATCAATGTAAATTCCGACGCCCTTTCCACTGAGCTACCCGTCCTATTATTTCAAAATTAGAAAATTATCGTTTATAAACTGTTGTTTTGTGTTTAGTGACGAAAGCCGCGACCATTCCAACTGCAATGTTGGCGAATTCCAACGTAGAGTCTCACGCCCTACCCACTATGCTACCCGTGATAATCTCAACCCTTCCAATCTAAACGATAAAATTCCCGTGTATAAACTGTTTTTGTGTTTAATGACGAAGACGACGGCCGCTCCAGCTGCAATGTTAGCGAATTCCAACGTAGAATCCGGCTTCCTACCTACTAGGCTACTCATCCCATTCCATTTAAACGATTAAACTCGTTTATAAACTATACTTTTGCGTTTAGTGACGAAGGCGGCCGCCATCAGTACGGCGAGGATCGCGAATTCTAAAGTCTGACGCCCTACCCACTGAGCTACCTGTACCATTCCCTCTAAACGATAAAACTCGTTTATAAACTGTATTTTTTGTGTTTAGTGACGAAGGCGGCCGCCATCAGTACGGCGAGGATCTTGGGGCCACTGAGCTACCTGTCCCATCCTTCTAAACGATAAAACTCATTTATAAACTGTATTTTTTGTGTTTGGGGAGGAGGGGGGGGGCTAAGGGAGGGGGGGGTCCTGAATTCCGACGTAAAGTCTGACGCCCTACCCACTGAGCTACCTGTACCATTCCTTCTAAACGATAAAACTCATTTATAAACTGTATTTTTTGTGTTTAGTGACGAAGGCGGCCGCCATCAGTACGGCGAGGATCCTGAATTCCGACGTAAAGTCTGACGCCCTACCCACTGAGCTACCTGTCCCATTCCTTCTAAACGATAAAACTCATTTATAAACTGTATTTTTTGTGTTTAGTGACGAAGGCGGACGCCATCAGTACGTCGAGGATCGCGAATTCCGACGTAAAGTCTGACGCCCTACCCACTGACCTACTTATTCCATTCCACCTAAACAATAAAACTCGTTTATAAACTATAGTTTTTGTGTTTAGTGACGAAGGCGGCCGCCATCAGTACGGCGATGTTGGCGCGGAAGACGAGTTTCAACAAGGATCGAGACAGCATGGCCGTCGGAGGAGGGGACGTACCCGACGAGGAACACACAGCGCAGAAAAGTGAGTATTCGCCTTTTTTTTAAAATAAATAAATAAATAAATAAATTTATTTTGTCATGTAAATATATAGACAGGAAAGACACAAAAGCTTGTAAACATTACAGCACTGAAATTTAATAATAATTAGGAGAACTTAATTCCTTGGAAAATTGAAACCGATGAAAGTTGGATCCGAGGGAAGTTGTACCCAAAAAAAAACTTGGAATCGAGGTATCTCGGAGGAGAAAAAACGTAAAGCCAAAGTGACTTAAAGCCAAGGGAATTTGTATTCGAGAAAATTTGGGTTTGAGAGAACTTGAAGCCGAGAAAATTTAGATTTGAGAGAATTTGGAGGCGAGCGAACTTGTGCCCCAAGAAACTTAAATTCGAGGGAACTTAAAACCGAGAAAAAATAAAGCCGAGGTAATATAAACCCTAGGGAAGTTGGACTCAGAAGAATTTATACTTAAAAACAAGCTGACTTGAAGCCTAGGAACTTTGGAACCGAGAAAACTGTAAGCCTAGAGAGCTCAGGGAATGGTTAAAATGTATACCTAAACTGAAATCATTTTTTGGATTTCAAGTTCTCTATATTTACGGCTGTAAAAACCATTTACCGCTTATCTCGGGTCAATATTCAGCTGCCGTTTTCAACGCTTAAAAAATGCAAACGGGTTTACGTCGTTCAATTTCGCACATATTGATCGATTTTTTCCGTCAATGATTTTTTTCTTGATTATAATAAATATAAGGAGGGTCTTTTGTACTGGTACGCTATCAAGTAACAAAATGTTTGAGACGTTTTTACAATATTTGTGTGATGAATTCGGTTTGCACTATTTGTTGAAGTGGATTTAAATAAGCAGTTATTTCTGTAACAAATTGTTACACAATTAGATAGGACTTACAACACCTGTTGCAAATTTGGCACATAATAACTTTTTCGTTTGACAATCTACGGCAGGTTTCTTTTGTTGAAAAAACTAGACTTATTAATGTTTGCTGGTTCTTTAACCATTAATATAAAAACCATTGAAACAAGACCATTCTTATGCGTTTTTTGCATTAAAACATTATATTTTATGCAACTTTAAAATTAAAAACCGCTATAAAAATATTTATATTTCCTTTCGTTTAATTAGGCTTTTTTAATTAAAATCCTAATACTAAACGTTTCTGCAGTTTTCGATTTTTTAAAATTGATATTTTTAAATTTAATTTTTTTACTCGGAAAGTTTTAAGGATTGAAATTTAGGTTTTACTTGTTTTTAACCTTTTATTTTCGGTTTTCTACATTTTACTTCCAATTCACCTTGTATTGATAATAAGTAATAATTTAATGTAAAAGATTTTTAAAACGACGCTTACAGATTTTGATTTTACAAAGAATAAGAAACAAATAAATAAATTAGTATATAAAAATAATAATAGAAGCAAAAAATTTTCTGGTAGTAAAGCTTATATCAAACAAATGCATTTTAGCATGCAAGTGCCCAAAAAACACAAAACTGTAAAATTATACTGCTGAAAATTTTAGATTGGATATTAGTTGTGTAATAAAATCGTTAACAGCATAAAAAAGCAAGTTTTTTAACCTTCTGAAAATAATTTACGCCGTGAAGACTTCTTTTATATCCTGGGATTTTCTAATGAATTTCGAAAACAAAGTCTTGTTATCTAAAAGCATTTTACTGGATAACTGTGGTGACTATACGCCATACTTAGTTTCGGAATAAAAATTTCCTTAGTTTATAAAATTTTCACAGCATTTTTTGGAAAAAAATAATATAAATAATTAATTTTCACTTTTTCTTAATATATTTTAAGTTCAAGCTCTATCATGCGCTTTTTCAAGTGGTTTTTTAGAACTACTTAAATTTTTTATACCTAATTTTATCTATAAACAGCATTTGTAGTTCGCAAAATAAACTAGTAGATTTGACAAAACTTTTAAATGTTTAAAGTATTAATCAATCAAGTTTTTTTGTTTCGTTTGGGAGAGAATTTAAAAATGTTTATAACAGTTATATAACTTAAGCCTAACAGTAACACTAAAGTTTTTTTCGGTAATACAATGTATCTGGGTAGACACAAATAATAGTGTTTTATCATTTATATAAGGTTATTTGTTTGTAAAAACTTAAACCAATATTTAAAGATTCTGTGAAATCTCCTAATTTATGATTCCAAGGTTAAAAAACATGACAACGTCATGTTTTTAAATTTTGAATTAATCCCGGAAAGAACAATAAAAAAATAATGCATTACCAATTACAAAACGTGCCATGAATGAAAAACATAAATTTTTTGTTTGTTTTTTTTTTGACAAAATTACTTACAAAGGAACTTGTAATAAAAACTTAATAAACTTAAAACTTAATAATTTAAAAATCGCCTACTAAAAGCGCTTAAAAATTTAAGAATAATAAGTAATTTTTTTAGTCCGAAACAGCATAGTTTACGTTTTGTAACTTTTATTTTTAACTAAAAAGAGAGTTTTTTTGTGAATATTTTGTCTAGGCTTTTAATTTCGCAAACATTTTTTGCTTGAACCAACTCATTCATGAAAATGCTGTCCTGCACTGTGAACCCACTCTCAAGTTATATAAAATCAGCTTATGCGTATTCATGATAATTTGTTTATGATTAACCAATTTAACCGTTAGAGTTTATTTAGCTAGTTAAAAAATATCGAATATTATTTTATAAAATGTGAAAATAAATATTTTAAACTCAAAACTTAAATAAATAGTTTTCTAATGTAAGTAAAATTTAAAAAAAAGTGTTTTCGGAGTAAGTATTAAATTTAAGTTTAAAAAAATTATTTCAAACATTAATTAAAAAGCTAGAAAAATTTTGCAAATAATAAAAAAATTAACAAACATTTTCTTATCTTTTTATAGAAAGCAAAGAAGTGATTCCAGTTTTCATTTTATGATCTTAGTTTACATTAACATTTAGCAATTTCTGAGTTTGCGTGTTTCGGTAATTAATGTAAAAGGGATTCTCAGTATTTCGCTCATTATACATGTTATTTTAATCAGGTTAACGTGTGTTTATCCCGTGAAGTGAGCGTTAATAAGACCATACTAAACAGACGCAGTGTTCTTTAGCTTTATCTATCTATACGTTTGAGGAATTTTTGTCTTCACATCCGTGAAAATTTTTAACGACTATGAAAATTTATGCGCTTCACTCTATAATACTAATTTAAAAAAAATGGACTTGGAAGTGAGTCACGATATTTGAATTAAGTTTATTGAATAAAAACGAATAAAAAATTGCCCGAATTCTTAAAATTTTTAAACAGTTTTTCGGTTTTGTTAGCGTAAAAAGTGAAGCAAAATAGTTTTTTTTTAATTTTTAGGAAATATTAAATTGGAAAGTTTTTACTAAATTTTTTTAGTGCTTTATAGGAACTACCAGCCTTGATACCATAATAGCATAAAGCTTTTTAAGAATTAACTTTTTTAGGCCATTAAAACAAAATATTATTCATTTTATTTGCTTTAAAACATTTTTCTTTTACAGCTTAATAAAAAGTGATAGGTTTTTTGTAGAAAAACAAAGTAAAAGCAATTAAATGATCCAAATTTTATCGAAATTTTTACATATAAATTTTTAAATATTTTATTAACTTGTTTTCTGTGAAGCCAGTAAACTTTTAAAATGGTTACTGCTAAAACAAGTTTGTAACATTATTATATTTTTAGCGAAATTGAAAAATAAGCTAACTGACTTAATTTCAGTCAAGCCTTAATTTGAACACAGGTTCTAAATCATCCATCGAGAAAAATTATTTGAGCTATGTTCTAACTTCTACATAAATATGTAAAAACAATTTATTTATATGATAACAATTTATGAAGTTACTGCATAAAAAATACCAGCCGCTTGTCAAAATTAAAAATTTCAAAATTTTAAAATTAAGTTAAACTGTTTGATTTAAAAAGTCATATTTACCCATAAAATTTCTCCTGCATGCTTTTATAACTCTACAAATAGAAATTATATAACAAAAATATAAGAAAATAATTAATTTTGTCACGACTAATACTTTGTAATAACTAATAAAAAAAAGCTAAAAAACTTTGGAATTTTACTTCAAAGAATTAAAAATATTGCGATTATCAAATTCCTTATTGGCGATTTATTATGAACTATATTATTAAAAAGCGCCTTATAGTTTGGGAATAAAAAATATTTACAAAAAGCTAAAGAAAAGACGCAAAAAAATAAATAAAACATCTACTATGCTGCAAACTTAAGATTAAAATGACCACCCGTTATCAGTTTTCGGCGGAAAATGTATGGTATAATTATTTTATGAGCCCAAAAAGTCTTCAAAAAAGAATACCAGGTAACGAATATCGCTTAAATTATTTGAAAATTTTAGTTTTTCGTTTTAAAATATTGCATTAACTTTTCTTGGTTAAAAAACTTTAAGAAGCTAATGCAAATAGATAAAGTAATGGTCGACAAAACATAAAATCGTTTTAAAAATTCGTATTCCATATCAATTTCGGGTACGGGGTCTTTAGAGCCACAAGCAGGGAACTTGGAGCTATCGAAAATTTTTGGGAACTTGGAGCCACGAGCAATGGGAACTTGGAGCCTTTCAGAATAAAATGGTTTTTGGTTAGATTTAGGTTTCGCTTAGGCTTAGGTAACATTTTAGCGATTTTTATTTTCGGCTCCAAGTTCCCATTTTTAGGCTCCAAGTTCCCCACTTACGGCTCCAAGTTTCCTTTTTTGGCTCCAAGTTCCAGCTCTAAGTTCCCTAGGCTCCATCGACCCTAAATCAAAACAACCTGACATAATTTTAATAATTCGAAAGGATTTAGGGTCGATAGAGCCTTGGGAACTTGGAGCTGGAGCTTGGAGCCAAAAATAAGGAACTTAGAGCCGTAAGTGGGGAACTTGGAGCCGTAAGTAGGGAACTTGGAGACGAAAGTAAAATCGCTAAAACGCTTACCTAAGCCTAAGCAAAACCTAAATTTAACCCCAAAAACTTTTTTTCTTAAAGGCTTCAAGTTCCCATTGCTCATGGCTCCAAGTTCTCAAAAATTTCTCATGGCTCCAAGTTCCCTGCTTGTAGCTCTAAAGACCCAGTACCTTAGGGTGAAAGGAACCGAGGGAACTTGGAGCCGACTTAGCGCCAAAAATAGGGGATTGAAAGCCGTAAGTTGGCAACTTGGAGCTAAAAGTAAAAATCGCTAAAAACGTTTATCTAAGCCTAAATTTAAGCACAAGCCATTTTTCAAAGGCTCCAAACTTCCGAAAATTTCCGACGGCTGCGATTTCCCTGCTTGCGGCTTCAAAGACCCCCGTACCAGGGGCCTATTTCATAAAGACGTTTGTAAATTTCCATTTTACAAATCTCCGCCTATTTTTTGTAAATTATACATGATAGAGAATATACGACACGGCGAATATTGATCGGTCAGCGGAGATGAAATCACGTGGCTGCAACCAATCAGCGCAGAGCACTGCGCGCAGATGCTCCCCCTGGATTACAAGTCGAAAAACCTTTATCGTGTATTTTACAAAAAATAGGCGGAGATTTGTAAAATGAGAATTTACAAAGGTTTTTATGAAACAGGCCCCAGATGTTGTAATTGAAATGATTACATAAAACTAAACTTGACGCTTGAAGCCATAGGCTTTTTACATCGTATACAAATTAGTTTTCAATAATTTGTAACCTTTTCGGCTTGGCATATAAAATTGTAACTTAAATTGGGGATAATTAAATATCTTTTAAATGTTTTTAAGCTTTAAGTTTTGGAGATTTTATGAATTAAATATTTTGTAATAAATTATACAGTTGACAATTGTTTTAACTGTTATAAAAATAAATGGTTAGGAAAAAACATTTGTTTGTAAAAATTTCACTGCAGTCGTTTTCAAAACTGTACAAAATTGGATTTAGGATCGATGGAGCCTTGGGAACTTGGAGCCAAAAATAGGGAACTTGAAGTCCTAAGTGGGAACTTGGAGCCTAAAGATGGGAACTTGGAGCCAAAAGTAAAAATCGCTAAAACATTTACAGCAATACGTAACTGAACGAAGAATAATGCACAAAATACGTATTGCTGAAATGTTTTAGCGATTTTTACTTTCGGCTCCAAGTTCCCATCTTTAGGCTCCAAGTTCCCACTTACGACTTCAAGTTCCCTATTTTTGGCTCTAAGTTCCCTCGGCTCCATTGATCCTAAATCCAATTTTGTACAGTTTTGAAAACAACAACCGTGAAATTTTTACAAACAAATGTTTTTTCCTAACCATTTATTTTTATAACAGTTAAAACAATTGTCAACTGTATAACTTATTACAAAATATCTAATTCATAAAATCCCCAAAACTTAAAGCTTTAAAAACATTTAAAAAATATTTAATTATCTCCAATTTAAGTTACAATTTTATATGTCAAGCCGAGAAGGTTACAAATTATTGAAAACTAATTTTTATACGATGTAAAAAGTCTATGGCTTCAAGCGTCAAGTTTAGTTATATGTAATCATTTCAATTACAAAATACTGGGACTGTAACTTTCATAAAAACCTTCGTAAATTCTCATTTTACAAATCTCCGCCTATTTTTTGTAAATAGATCATAAAGGTTTTTCGACTTGTAATTTGAGGGAGAGCATCTACGCGCAGTGCTCTGCGCTGATTGGTTGCAGCCACGTGTGGGCATTTTTCATCTCCGCTGACCGATCAATATTCGCCGTGTCGTATATTCTTTATCATGTATAATTTACAAAAAAATAGGCGGAGATTTGTAAACTTGGAAATTTACAAATGTCTTTATGAAATAGGCCCCTGGTACGGGGGTCTTTGGAGCCGCAAGCAGGAAAATTGCAGCCGTCGGAAATTTTCGGAAGTTTGGAGTCACAAGCAATGGGAACTCGGAGCCTTTAAAAAATGGTTTGCGCTTAAATTTAGGCTTAGATAAACGTTTTTAACTATTTTTACTTTTAGCTCCAAGTTGCGATGTACGGCTTGCAATCCCCTATTTTTGGCGCTAAGTCGGTCGAGTCTGGTTCCTTTCACCCAAGGTACTGGGTCTTTAGAGCTACAATAGGTAACTTGGAGCCATGAGAAATTTTGAACTCGGAGCCATGAGCAATGGGAACTTGAAGCCTTTAAAAAGTTTTTGGGTTAAATTTAGGTTTTGCTTAGGCTTAGGTAAGCGTTTTAGCGATTTTACTTTTGCTCCAAGTTCCCTATGTTGCTCCAAGTTCCCCACTACGGTCTTGAAACTTCCTTATTTTGGCTCCAAGTCCAGCTCCAAGTTCCCAAGGTTGATCGACCCTAAATCCTTTCGAATTATTAAAATTATGTCAGGTTGTTTTCATTTAGGGTTGATGGAGCCTAGGGAACTTGGAGCTGGAACTTGGAGCCCTAATTGGGGAACTTGGAGCCTAAAGATAAAAACTTGGAGCCAAAAATTAAAATCGCTAAAACGTTTACCTGAGCCTAAGCGAAGCCTAAATCTAACACCCCAAACCAATTTTTTCTTGAAGGCTCTAAGTTCCCATTGATCGTGGCTCCAAGTTCACAAAAATTTTCGATAGCTCCAAGTTCCCTGCTTGAGGCTCTAAAACCCCGTACCGAAAATCGATATGGAAT
>JASAMX010005071.1:10000-12344 GCA_030248175.1 Microlaimidae sp. YZB2_3 | reverse complement strand
CATGGATGTAAAAGCATTTCCAGTAGGCTTAACGCAAAAACTTCTTCCAAAATGGAGCGGACCCTATACAGTTTTAGAAATAAAAATGCCTACGGCAAAAATTCAGAACTTATTAAATCCAAAGGCAGAACCTTTTCGAGTACATATTAGACGTCTTAAATTGAAAACAAGTTCAGCTTTAAATTCGTGGCAATTCCAAAAAAGAGAGGAAATTTCCAAACCCATAACTAGAAACGAAACACATAAAGATCAAGAAAGTGTAAACACGAAACAATTTATGACTGGCGAAGACAAACCAAACTCTACGTATAATTTAAGGAATAGAAAAGATTTAAAGATGCCTGTCAAATATTATTTTTAAAAATATTGCGTGTAACTGTGTACATATCTAATTATAGCTAACTTTATATATTTCAGTATCTATTTTCTAGTAAAAATCAAATCTTTTATTATTAGTTTTGGCGATAAAAAAAAATTTTATGGATAGCTAGCATTGACTTGGCTTACCATTTTACCAAAATATATATTTTTTGTCATTAATATCCTAAACTTAGCTTAGCAACACAGAATTTTGGTTAAAATTATTGATCAGCCTCATTAGAGCAGATTAAAAACAAAAAAAAATTAACAAATAAATAAAATTTGTGTAACTTAATTAAACTTGATTTATAGGTTTTTAATTAAAAGAATAAATAGAAGAAGTAGGGGCAGCTCAACCCCCATCAAACACTGAGCCTAGTTAAGGTTTGTTCTGACCGTGAAAAAAATATCATACATTAGCCCCAAAGAATAAAAACAAGATCACGAGCTTTATCATAATCTTCTCAAAATCTTTTAGCATACTCTTAAAATCAGTTTCTTGTAATTTAAAATATCAAAAATATTTCTTATTAACTAAAATCAGGAGCTCGCCTTGTGTTCATTTTTTGTTGAGATTTATTTTGTCCTATAGTTTTTTTTTATCAATTTGTATTTTTAAGCAGTTTTGTAAAGTATATTGTCCGGGACGGCCAATCTTAAAAAGGGGAGGAGTGTGAACAGCAAAGAAAACAGTCCTAACAATTAAATAAAATTTCTAATAATATAATTTAGTTTCATAAACATTCAATGGCGTCATTAAAATAAAGATATAGCTAAACAACTTTATAGGAGTTTGTTTCTCACAAAAAGTACAAAGAAGCACATAATCCCATCCAATAGTTAAGCCTCTGAAGTGACAGCCAGGTGCGGGGCTGCCCGCGAATCAAAGCGACCCGGCAGAACCTTAAGGAATAAAAAGCGTTCCGCCGATAAAGATATTATTATGCAAACAAAAACAGATTAAGGTATTTACTATAAAAGGGTGTAAAAAGAAGAATATTGGTTAGTTGGTTACTGGTGATAATCTCCGTGGCTCTCCCGAACGATTACTAGTCATGTGTATATAGTTTTATGTTTAATAATTTGTGTCTTGAATCAGCTTTGGTAATAAAATAAAAATATAAAATCTACTAGTCTCCCACATTGCAACAAATTTTTACTGGACGAACCAAAACGAATCAGCTAGACTTTCCCTAAAAACACATAATGAAGTATTATTGCAAGATAATTTCTGAGTTAATAATGAATACATACTTTGTACTATATTTTTGTACAATTTTTTTATTAAAAATTTCGAGTTTCTGTTATATTTATGAATTTATTCCATATAGTTATTTATTTGTCACTTTAAAAGTAATTTTGTATTTGATAGTAGATTTTACTGCAGTAGTTAATATAATGTACATAGTTCTATCACTATTAAAACGTTTTTACGGGATATAAAAGAAAACAGCAAACATATAATGAAAAAAAGAATACACAAAACTGTTAATTTTATACCAAAAACCATTCAGCCAATAAGGCTTGAAAAGTTTTAAAAAATTTTAAAACTAACAAAAATAATAACGAATTTTTTATTGTTAAGTTTTGTACTAAAGTCTCCCTTTCTGCGAAAGCAAATAAAATACAAAATTAACAAATATAGTTTAACTGGGCAAAACATAAAGAATTTTTGAAATAAAAAATATTATATAAAATACGTCTTAACTTTCTTTCCGGTGGTGTTTTTTACTGTTTAATTATTACCAATTACATAATGTATCAAATCACACCAAGAAAAAATATATTTTATCACAAATTAATTCTCACCATTTAATAAGTTATTAACGAGAATATTAATTGGTTAAAATAAAAGTCACTTTTTATACAATAGTTTTCAAATAAAGCATTTTTACTAAACGAATATTAATTAAACTTAATAGAAAAACGCAAGGGTACAAAATTGTAAAAGCTAAAGTTTTAAAATTAAAGTTTTATGATGAAT
>JASAMX010005071.1:0-5000 GCA_030248175.1 Microlaimidae sp. YZB2_3 | reverse complement strand
TGCCACTTTTTTTAAATTAAAAAAACACAATTTTTTCAAATTGTAAAAAAGTAAAATATTACATTTCGAGTACAGGTGGCAATAATTTTAGTTAATACAGTTTTTAGTTTTAATGATTTTAATCAAATTATTTAATTTTAACCAAAATTATAAAATCAACAATAATGTCACATGAAAAAATCAACGTCACATGAGCTTTTTCAGTGTAATTATTTTTGTTATTTTTGCATTACTTTTAGTAATTTCTCAAAATTTAGCTAAAACCATAATATAACCCAAGAAAAATTTTGATTATACACTGAGTGTTTGAATAAAATTATGCAAGAAAAAAAAGCACGCGACTTTCTGTGCATATACCACAGGATTTCTTGCGCCGAGATTTTTAATACTTTAATACTTAATATTTTTTTTTATTTAATTATATTTTTAATACTTTAATACGAGAATACTTTAATAATAATACAATAATAAATTATTATTATTTCTTATTCACCATTTGCAAAAACTTTGTTTCAAATTAAATATAAACAGTTCCTAGTTTCGGAATCCTTTAGGGTTGCCCAGTGAGTCATAATTCGAATTATTTTGCACTGTAAGCATGGCTTTGAGCAAATTAAAAACTATTAAAATCTTTATTGGTAAAACGGCGACGTTTCGACACTGAATAAAACAGGTCTTTGTCAAGCAATTTAAGGTAAGTGGGTAAAAATAGTTTTTAATTTGCTCAAAGCCATGCTTACAGTGCAAAATAATTCGAATAAACAGTTCCTACTTATTTTTTTTGTTTGAAAAATTCACGTTCGGTTTCATTTTGGCAAATACAAATATAGGATCGTTTCAGAAAAATTGGACTGACTCCGCAGGTTTTTTGAATGTTAAATAATTTTAAATTAAAGTTTTTTGAATTTTATGATTATTAGTTTAGCAACAAATTTAAAATTACTAAATTAAAGACAAGACATCAGCTTGAATTTTTTTAACGTAACAAAATTTGAAAACAATTTCAAATTTACCTATAAACAAAAGCAAGAATATATAACCCAAGTGAAAATGTCCCGTCCAAAACTTTCAACTTGCACATGATCGAATTTAATAGCAACCATCGTCATTTTTTGCTAATTTTTTGTACAAAGCGATTTTGCAAATAGTCTCAGAAAAAAGAAGTTTTGGTGTGAGAAATATTGCTGTGCGAGCAAATTTTTATTGAGTGTGAGCACTTAAATTTATTTATTGTTCACATTCACATTTACATTCATCCGTGGAAATAGCTGTATGAGGAGCTAATAATACTTATAGCCAATTAGTGCTTGGGAAAAAATTAATCTTCAATGGATGCATTCTTTTTTTATAAACACTAATTGGCTAAAAGTGATTATATAACGTTATAACTCTGTAAAGAATATTAACACTGCACAATATTTCCGTTTAAATGGGAGGGGTTTCGACTATCGTGATCGCGATTTTTGATGTAAAGATTCGAATGGATAGTGTACTCTTTGTAAGAATCATAAAAGAATATCTCATACCATTTATTGAAAAAAAGTTTATAAAGCGTGCTCACGATTTGCCACCACGTCCGTATTGCTTGCAACGGGACAGTGATCCCAAGCATACAAACCAATAGACAAAAAATAAATTTTTCAAGTTGGGTATAACAGTGGCGGACTTTCCTTTGAGTTTCTGGATTTGAATACAATTGAAAATGTTTGGCACCAGCTGAAAGGCTAAATATTTTTGTATGTTAAATAAAGTTAAATAACCACTATGCAATTTGAAAATACAAGCTCAGTTTAAAGATGTCCAAGTTTTTTAAATTTCACACTTTATCAAATAATTATTATAGAGGTGTCAACTTTAGGTTTTTTTTTCTAAAAACATCCTAAGCTATGAATTGGAATTTAATATTTTTAATTAATCTTTAATTTTAAAAGTTGAGAAAATATTTTTACAACATTAAAAATAAGATTTATGGTTGAATTATATTTTTGCTCATCTCGTGAATTTATATGGGGACTAGTGATGTTCTCCGGAGCTCCGAGCTCCGGAGCGGAGCTCCGCTTTTAGGAGCTCCGGAGAAACCCCCGGAGCTACGGAGCTTCGAGCTTTTTTATACTAAGTTCGTGAATAATTATAGAGTAATGGCATTAATTATTTTGTCAAAATATTTTTGTAAATTAAATTTTTTCTAAAAATTATTTAAAACAATAGAAATAGTTCTAAAATACACTAGAGTCATTTAAAATGTATTTCAAGCTTAAATAAAGTTAAAATTGCTCATTTAAGGGGCGGAGCTCCGGAGCTCCCTTCGCTTTAAATGATTGGATCTCCGGAGCATGATTTTGGAGGGTAGGAACATCACTAATGGGGACACAAGAGGATCAAATGAAATGTGCAGTTATTGCGCGTTTTTTAAGCGATTTATAATGCGGAAGTTTTTTTAATTCATTTTGTTTATATTAATTGTGTGTTAAGATATAAAAAGAGTCACAGTTACGAGTATTTTACGACGCATCTGGCTCATTGTGTCAGAGTAACAACGATATTATAGTCTATACAAAAATGGTGCGGACTGGCGACAAAACTCGAACTTTGAAATGTTATATATCCATAACGGGGGCTAGAATATGTGCGGGACATATATGGAAGTATAGCTTAGACTCTTGGCTATCTTTTGAAAAGGTTAGAAAAAAATGTTTTTCGATGGCGTCATCACTACAGCTGATGCGGTGAAAAAAAACCTGGTCCCAAAAAACCAAAACTTTTTTATTAGTACGAGATAAGAAACGCCGCTTGGTGTGCTATTAAAACATACTTTTTTTTAGTTTTTTCTAAAAGTTTAAGCGAAATCGGCTCGCTCAAATTTTTTAATGCGTTGAGTGTGCGCGATTTTTGCGATTCTTCGCGAATTTTCGCCACGCTAATACACTGTCCGAAGTATTTATTTTGTTTCATTTCCTGCTCAAAATGTGTACGCTATTGATCATATTATTATATATTAAATGGCCGACAATTTTTATTCCTTAACTTTTGACCTAAAAGTTTTTTTTTTTGGATTGACCCTTTGGGGGCTATGGGGGGGGCGAACACGAATGCCGAAATTTTTTTAAAATTTTTTTTCAAAACCATCAAAAATGTAAAATTTATCACATATGACGGATTTTGATATATCGTTTGTGTAAAAAAATATAATATTAAGCTTACAATTAGCTGTCAAAAATGACGAATTTGAAATTCGGAAGCATTCGAAGCCCTCTGCTGGCAGCAGCAAATCTCTAAATTTAAAAGTTTTGCAAGAAACGGGCTTGGAATGCTTCCAAATTTTAAAATATTTATTTTTGACAGCTTATTGTAAGTTTATTATTAGGTTTTTTTACACAAAAAATATATCAAAATTCGTCATATGTTTCATTTTTCAATTTCAATTTTTCATTTTTGATGGTTTTGAAAAAAATTTTGAAAAAATTTTCGGCATTCGTATTTGGCCCCCTTAGCCCCCGGGGGGTCAACTCCAAAGAAAAATTTTAGGTCAAAAGTAAGGAATAAAAATTGGCGCCCATTTAATATATAGCAATAAGATCAATATCGTACACACTTCGAGCAGGAAGCAAAGAAAAATATATAATTCGGACAGTGTTTTAGCGTGGCGAAAATTCGCGAAAAATCGCGAAAACCGCGCGCATTCAACGCATTATAAAAAAATTTGAGCGAGCCGATTTCGCTCAAACTTTCAGAAAAAACTCAGAAAAATATGTTTTAATAGCATACTAACCGGCGTTTCTTATCTCGTACTAATAAAAAAGATTTGTTTTTTTTGGGACCAGGTTTTTTAAACCGCATCGGATGTAGTGATGACGTCATCAAAAAACATTTTTTCCTAACCTTTTCAAACGATAGCCGAGAGTCTAAGCTATGCTCTTATATAAGTTTCGCACATATTCTAACCTCCGTTATGGATATATAACATTTCAAAATTCGAGCTTTGTTGCCAGTCCGCATCAATTTTGTATAGACTATAGTTTTTATTTTTAAACTGATTTCCAACGTTTCTTTTTCTTAACTGATTTATTATGCTTAAATTTCGAATTTTTCGAGAATTTTGCATGAAAAAATATCCAGTTTCTTGGCCTTAGTTAAAAACCTCAGTGAAGCTTAGCATAGTAACTATCCAGATTCAGCTATTAAATATTAAAGCCAACACTAGATAATGACGTACCTAATAAAACCGAATGGGTTAAATTTGGTAAAGTTGGGAAAAACTGTGTTTTTAATACAATTAATACTAATAATTGTTCAAATAAATAATTTAAAACTACTGCTCCTTTAAGCGATTTCAAAAACTTTATTTATATTATATTTATTTATTTATATTATATTTATTTATTTATATTATATTTATATTTATTTATATTATAAATTTTAAAAGTTATTTGAATATGAATCATGATATGCACTCCAATATTTTTCCTTCGGCCTATGCTTTTTACATTTCACGTAACTAAATAAAAAGAAATATTGAAGTTCCTACAATTATGTATTAACTATTATTCATTTAAAGTCAGCTGACAATGTTTTTTTAAAATTTTTTTATAGATCTGAGATGGGCTTTTAATTAATTCCCGTGAACAAATGTTGATAATTTCTTTCAGTTTTTTGATCTGATTTTTTACTGATTAAAATTTATTATTTAGCAAATATTACTGTAGTCTTTGCTTCAAGACCCACTTTTCCAATTAAATTGAAAAATTGGGGCTTGGAAAATTGGCTTGCTTTTTCAATTTAATTGGAAAAGTGGGTCTTGAAGCAAAGTCTACAGTAATATTTGCTAAATAATAAATTTACAAAAAAAATCAAAAGCCGCTACAAAAATATAATTAAAATCTGTTTATATTTTAGCTGCATTTTTATTATAGTTTCTGTAACTCCGCCAGTTACTCATTTTGAATTGCTGATTGGTTCCAAGCCTAAATGGAAAGCTGATTTTTTTAGTAAGCTGGAAGCCA